>CM062818.1:950955726-951259976 GCA_031772625.1 Pinus tabuliformis
TATTTGCAGAAACGAGGACCACGTCAGATCAACTATGAGTAGGAGGATAGAACTAATGGGGCATATGGTTGTCAGTCGCATGGTGGTCACATGTTAGATAAAGATGACACAATTAGAGATGGAAGATTGTTGGAAACTCTAGATAGGAGAGGGGATAGACACAAATATTATTCTTGTTATGATTTAGATAGGCATCATGATCGTCATCGTTGTCATCCTTATAGGAGGAGTGATAGGGGATACATGTTGAATGAATTTAAGAAAGAAAAGCTACCAACATTTGACAGAGAAATGAAGAAACCACAGGATGAAGAGGCATGGTTTCTTAGCATGAGGAAATTCTTCAGATTTCAAGACTATTCAGAGAACATGAAAGCTAGAGTGGCTACATTTAGTCTCAAAGGTAAAGCAGACATTTGGTGGGAAGATGTGAATAATGTTAGATGCATTCATGAGGAGGATTTGACATGGAGTGAGTTTGAGCGGCTATTCAAGAAGAATTATTTGTTGGAAAGTTACTTGGATGACAGATGATGAGTACACTAGCAGATTATTGGAGTTGATGAGGTATGTGCCTTATCTCACAGAGGAAAAGGCCAAGAATTAGAAGTTCATTAGTGGGTTACCAGTTGCATTTAAATACAGGATTGAGTTTGATGAGCGTAGATCATTGGAGGAGGCCATTCGGAAGGTAAGGCACTTCTATGAAAAATCAGATCACATAATTGAGACTAAGCCAGACTAGAGAGGTAATGAAAAGAATAATGGAAAATGGGACAGAAAGTGAGCAAGGCCTCAGGGTACAGGTAAAAAGGAGAATATTGCACCACCTAAGGAGTTCAATGCATCAGATAGAGGATATGGATTCCGATCACAAGAATAGAACAAGGAGACAAGCTAGAAGCCTATAGAGTTTTGGATTTGTGGCAAGGATCATCACATAAGAGATTGTCCGTAGAATTAGGATAGTAGACCTCAGATATATAGTTCACAAGAGGCACAAACTATTGGGGATGTTGGTTACAGTATTCCACGTATCTATGTAGCATTGGATAAAAAAATAGGTAGATCATCATTCATTTATCATTGAGATGGACGATAATCTTTGTGATGAAGTTATTCCTATTTTGATTGACCCTAGATCTAATTATAGATATGTTAGTCCTAACTTGGTGCATAAGTGTGGTTTGAGTAAGGAATTGCATGCAGAGTCTTAGTTAGTGTAGTTGGATACAAGTACGAAGAAGAGAGTTCATCATTGGGTAAGATCTTGTGTATTTTATTTGAATGGTATGGCCACCATAACACATTTGAATGTATTACCATTGGGATCATACAGAATGTTGTCAGGCATGGATTGGTTCTAACTTCATAGAACCAAGGTAGACTGTTATGACAAAGAAATTGAGTGTGTTGATGAAAATGGAGAACCAAGAGTCTTACAAGGTAAGAAGAAAGCTACATCAGTTAGGATGGTGATAGCTATGAAAGAAAAGTGTAGTAAGAGGAAAAGGTGTAAGCTATTTGCAGTGCACATTTCTAGTGATAAGGGTAAGAAATTTGAAGATGCAGATGTGTTGAGAAGGTATCTAGTTTTCTAGTAGTTCAAGGATGTATTTCCTAAGGAAATTACAGAGTTTCCACCTCATAGGGAGGTATATTTTTCTATTGAGTTAGTGCTAGGGGAACCTCTAGCGTCAAAAGAACCTTACAGGATGAGCACACCTGAGTTGGTTGAGTTAAAGTTGCAGTTGAAGCAAATGTTGGACAAGGGGAACATGAGGCCAAGTGTATCACCTTGGGGCACACTGATATTGTTTATAAAGAAGAAATATGGTACTCTCAAATTATGCATTGACTACAGGAAGTTGAACAAAGTAACCATCAAGAACAAGTATTTTTTGCCGAGGTTTGATGACTTTTTCGATCAGCTGAAGGAAGCAGCGGTGTTCTCGAAGATTGATCAGAGATTCATATATCATCAGGTACACATCAAAGAAGAGGACATTTACAAGACTATGTTTAGGACTAGGTATGGGCATTATGAGTTTGTCATAGTTCCATTTGGCTTAACTAATGCTCCATATACATTTATGTGCTTAATGAATAGTGTGTTACGTCCATATTTGGATAAGTTCGTTATTGTGTTTATTGATGATATAGTGGTATATTCTAAAAATAAGGAAGAGCATGTCAAAAATAAGGAAGAGAATCTAGAACATTTAGCAGCAGTGTTGAGGTTGTTGAGAGAGCATCAACTGTATGATAATCTCAAAAAGTGTAGTTTCTTTCATACTAAGGTACACTACTTGGGGCATGTTGTCTCCAAGGAGGGCATTCTAGTAGATCCAGAAAAGATAAGAGCCATCGTGGAGTGGGTAGCTCCTAAGAATGTGGATGAGGTGAGATCTTTCATGGGGTTGGCAGGATATTAAAGGAGGTTCATCAGGAACTTCTCACAGATTTCTTATCCTATCACATCATTGTAGAGGAAAGGTAAGAAGTTTGAATGGATAGAGGAGTGTGAGGCTAGTTTTAAGTAGCTTAAGTAGTTGTTGATACATGCACCAGTGCTAAATATTTTAGATGTAGACAAAGAGTTTGTATTACACATAGATGCTTGCAAGAGAGGACTTGTTGGAGTCCTTATGTAGGATGGGAAGGTGGTATTCTATGAGTCACAGAAGTTGAATGAGCATGAGCAGAACTATACCATGCATGATCTTGAGTTAGCGATGATTATACATGCATTGAGGATGTGGAGACACTATCTTCTAGGTAGGAGGTTCACATTGATGAGTGATCACAGTGGTTTGCGATATCTATTTGACCAATCGAATCTGAATGGTAGGCAGGCTTTGTCGTTGGCTACGATCAGTGAGTTTGATTTTGAGATAAAGTATATGAAAGGTAAGGAGAACAAAGTGGCAGATGTTCTTAGCAAGTGGATATGGTAAATCACTTAGTAGTTATGAGCTCCTATGGGACAAATCTACAAGATATGATGTTATGGGTAGGTCAGTAGGATGTCAAATATATGGATAGTGTGCACAAGTTACAACATAGTACTAGTATAGGTACATGTAGTGGTACAGGTATAGGTACAGGTGATGGTATAGGTATAGGTGATGGTACATGTATAGGTACAAGTAAATATATAGGTGATGGTACAAGCACATGTAGTGGTATAGGTACAAGTATAGGTACAGGTAGTGGTATAGGTGTAGGTACACAAGATGTGGATTATTCTCTTACAATAGATGGAATGGTCAAGTTCAAAGATAGGATATATGTGTTGAACAACAGTGAGCTCAAGAAGATGATCTTGAGGGAGTTTCATGTGAAACCTTATAAAAGTCACCCAGGTTATCATAAGACACTAACAACAGTGAAGAGATTTTACTGTTGGTTGAATTAGAAGAGGGATGTAGCAGTGCTCATGGCTAGGTGTTTTGATTATTAGCATGTGAAGGAAGAATGTAAGTATCTAGGTGGAATGCTACATCCAATCGCAATCCCAGAGTGGAAACACGAAGTCATTTCCATGGAATTCATTACAGGTTTTCTGAAGACAGTGATACAACACAATTCCATCATGGTTATGGTGGACATGTTGACAAAGGTTTCACATTTCATTCCGGTGAAGTCTACATTTTCAGCTAGTGATGTGGCACAAGTATTCATCTGAGATGTGGTCAGATTGCATGGTGTTCCGAAGAAGATTGTGTCAGATAGGAATGTGAAGTTCACTTCCAAGTTTTGGAAGGAGTTATATTCAAGTTTGGGCACATAGTTGGCCTATAGTATGGCTTATCATCTATAGACAGATGGATAGAAAAATAGGTTCAACAGGATATTGAAGGACATGTTGAGGATTTATGTGATGCATCAACAACAAAAGTGAGAAGAGTACCTTCCATTGGTAGAGTTAGCATACAACAATGGGTATTAGGAATCTTTGGGAATGATTCCTTTTGAGGCATTGTATGGACGAATTTGTAACACTTCCATCAATTGGAGTGATCTAGTTATTAGGGTATTGATTGGACCAAATATGTTGGTAGGCATGTAATAGGAAATGCAAGTTATAAAGAAGAACCTAAAGGCAGCATAGGATAGGAATAACATTTATGAAGATAGGAAGAGGTCTTTCAAGGAGTTCCAGGTTGGGGAATAGGTGTACTTGCACATTAAACCAAAGAAGAGCTCCTTCCAGATTGGATCATGTGCCAATATTGCACCAAGATTTTGTGAACCCTTTAGTATTATTGAGAGGATTGGGCTAGTAGCCTATTAACATGCAATACCTCCAACAGTGAAATTCCATGATGTTTTCCATTTGTAATTTCTTAAGAAGTATGTTAGAGATGTTGATCATGTGATTGACTAGTTTGTATTACAGGTGGAACCAGAAGGAGAATTCCAGCCAAATCCTCTTTGTATATTGTAGAAAAAGGTGCTCATGCTTCGAAACCAAGCAATCGAGAAGGTTAAGGTACAATGGAACCACTTTGGGCTTGATGAAGCTACATGGGAGATGGCGGATCAAATGCGGGCTATGTATCCTTCCTTGTTTGCCGGTTGAGGCAAAGAAGTTTTGGTATATGTTGGGATATATGATTTGGTATATGTTTTGATAATGTTGGTTTATGTACATATGTATATGGATGTAAATACCGCCATGAGCTATGTTATGAAGCTCCGTTACGAGGTATGGGTGTCATGTCAGTATGATGATTATGATTGTTATGTTTCATGGTTGTTTGCTTCTCAGCCGGTTAATCATTGTAAATATTACATTGAGCTAAGTTATAAAACTTCATCGACAATATATTTTTCTTATAGTGGGTTTGTGGTTATAGGTGTTGTTGAACACCAAGGACGTTGTTCCCCCAAGGTGGAGGATACTGTAACATCCCTGGTGAAAATTCCATGTAATAAAAGTAAATAAAGGGAAACTAATAACCACGGTTGATGGGACACTTATTACAAGCTGAATGTTGGGCAAAATCCTAGTGATGGGGATCACTTGTGATTGTTTATGGCTAAGGAAATTGGCAAAGGAAATGGCTAGGGATTCGAAAAGGAAAAATAGCATTTTTGCACATTTATTTATGAAAATAGTGGAAATTAGGAGAAAAGGGAGGTGAAAGGTCACAAGTTGCATGTGAGGAAAATGAAGGAAAATAATAGAAAATGAAGAAAATAGGGGCCTCATTCATAAAAAGGCTTATGAGGATCAGTTGGTAACCTTATGTCAAGTCAATTTTGGAGCTCCCTCATTACTCTCTCTCTCTCTCTCTCATACTCTTGGAGACTTAGATTTTTCTTGGAGCACTCCTAGTGGGTGTGGAATACTTGGATTATTGGAGCAAGAAGGTAAGGGAAGAGCAGGAAAGCATAATAGGGCATTGGGATTAGTAGATACACCAGATTTCTTTCCAGATACCAAGTTTCATGTATGTTTTCTTCAATATTTTTGGCATGCATGGCATATGCATGTGGGTTCTTAGTCATGATCTATCATCGGCATGGAGGATTGCCTAGATTGACAATGGATTGCATAGCCTGTCCATTTCTAGGATAGCCATGGTGATTATGGGTTTACTTTGATTATTTGTTTTTGGCTGGTTCTCCAGTTTCCTTAGCTTGGGTTGAGTTATTAGTTCCTAGAAGCCCTGGTTGGACAAATGATCTAGAAGCCCTGTAACATCTTGGGTTGAGTTACTGGTCCTAGAAGCCTTGGTTGGACAAACGTTCTAGAAGCCCTTGGTGGGTTGAGTTACTAGTCCTGGAAGCCTTGGTTGTACAAATGCTCTGGAAGCCCGACGACAGCTTTGGGTTGAGTTACTAGTTCTGGAATCCTTGGAAGCCTTGGATGGAAACCAATCTAATGATGGTTTTGGTGATGTTCGACTGAGCGGTGGAACCACTTTTTGGTGGGTTGAGGTGGATGGCCTCTGGAAGCACTGGATGAGTTTTGATTAAGGTGTTCTATGAGATCCCACATTCATGCTTGGAATATGGCACGAGGTTGAATGGTTGAAGAGAAATTTGGCTCAGCCATTCTACGGTCAGGTGGAAAGTGGAAGTCGCATCCTGATTTTGGATTTTTCATCATTAATGAAAGGTTATTTCTCTGTTTATTTCCATGAAAATTTTGATGGATTATATGTGGTTTGTATGGTTGTAATTTCATGCGTATTTATGATGCTATTATGTTGGTTATGTAATGTGTTTTATGAAAGTAGCCATATATGCCTTTCATCACGTTTTTACTTGTATTTGAATGATCAATGTATCTATGACCTAATGGATGGAATGGTAGTTGATGTATTGAGGCATTAATGGTTCTTAGTGATTCTCAGCTAAGTATGAGACCCCAATGTTCAGAACTGTTATTTACACCTATAGATTACATATTCGTGATATGTTTGACGAAATACCTTTCATGGCTAGTAGGGGTCCAGTCAAGGTCTTAAACAAGTATTTTCTTTAGTACTGTTATTTCCATGTTATTTTAATGTTCTGAAGGTATCATGAAATTTTGGGCAGTGATCTAGGCTTTAGGCCTGAAAAAGTGGCTCAAATCCCGGGGTTTCTTTCCTAGCACTAACAAATTTAGTCTCTCGTCATTGGCAGGTAAGCTTGTGAGAGTGACCGTAGGTTTTTGGACGTTGTCATTCCTATAGCATGAAAGCGACTGAGTCTTATGTTGTCTAAAAGTTCAGTGGGACTCAACAGAAAGTTGTCTAAAGTATTGGATTGGTTCTTGAGGGTCTTTTAGTTGATTTTGAATGTCTGTATGGTGTGTTTTCGTCGGTTCCACTTCCTTAATGTGACTTAGGAGGTCGAATCATATCATAGTGGCCTCTCGTCACATGTTTACCCTGGCTGACCGATTGCTTGGGCAGATGTGGGAGGAGGGTGTTACACTCCATCTCAAAATATCCTAGCTGATTATATTTTTTAAATTACCATTCTTGAAGTAGATCCTCCATCTCCTTTAGGTGTTAGGTTTCCATATAATCATTAAATTCACACACTCTTTCCATACCCTTTCTAGGAAGGATTGAGGGTTTTTACAATATTCCCAATAATGAAAGACTTTTATCCATCCTTGTTTATTCAAGGTTATGTTTCCATGATGGAATACATCTTATATTTCTAAGATAGTTTTTTTCTTCAAAGCATCATCGATTCATCCTAGAAAAGAGATAAAATACCATTTTGAATTTCCCAAAACCTATGTTATTATAACATTCCTATATTGATCCAAGAAATTTTCTAGATTAGTGATCCATGGTTCTCTCCTTCCAATGGAATTAGATTTTCTTTGAGAATGTTGGATTAATACTTTTATGTCCAAATTATTTCCTATAATCCACTTTGAACTTTTAGCCAATTTCACTATTATTTAACTAAAAAGGCCTTCCCCATAGTGAGGGTGTATCTAAGTCCAATAACACCATAATCTTTTGGAGTACATACTTTTCCTCAAGATACTAGATCTGATTTTCTCTCCTTTAATCACCACCCTGCCAGAGAGAGTCTCTTTGTAGGTTTCAAATCCTTTTAACAATATTCATGGGGGGAACCAAGGCTAAGAAAATATAGAGAGGCATATATTTTTAAAATATATTTGACTAAGATAACCATGATAGGGAAGGTAAGAAAGTGTAAAGTTCAACTAGAAAGCTTGCCTTCATATGTTTCTAGTAGTTCTTCCCATGGGTGTTGTCCAATAAGGGATCCCCAAGATATGTGGAAGGTTGAGTATTACTTTAGAATTATATAAGCATGGAAATGTTCCATTGAAAAAATAGGGGATTGTTGAAAAAAAAACTTGAAAATTTCATTAGTTGATAAGGGATTCATAGGTTGTCATGAAAGTGTTAAGAATTTCCTTAAAAGCTATAGCTTCTTTGATATTAGGCAGACCCATTAGGAGGGTTTAATCCGAAAAAATGAGATGAGAGAGGGGATTGACATCTAAGTTTATATAAATACCTTTAATTGAACATGTCAAAGTGATTTGTTTTAGAGAAATACCTTTGATATTTACCCACAATGATGTAAATAGAAGGAGATAGAGAGTATCCTTATTAGATCCCTCAAGAAGGATTAAAGGTAGGAGAAGTAGAACCATTGATTAGATGGAAAAGAAGGTGGAGGAAATGAGGCTCCTCGTCTAGAGGATATACTCTTGGAAAATACAATGCTAATAGCATATCATGGCTCTTAGAATATGATGGATGAATTCCTGGTCCATTCAATCATTCATATGAGACATATATAGCTTCATTAACAAACTTGGTTTATTAGTTTTCAAAGAATGGATAGTTTATGATGGGCTAGAATAATTTTATCAAGGATTCACAACCCTTCTTCAAATCCTTCTTTCTCATGGGATATCATATTTCTTAGTATTTTTTTCAAGTGGTTAGTAATTAATTTTGTGATCTTTTTGAAAATAAATTACATAAAGAGATAG
Organism: Pinus tabuliformis; assembly: GCA_031772625.1. NCBI lineage: Eukaryota > Viridiplantae > Streptophyta > Pinopsida > Pinales > Pinaceae > Pinus > Pinus tabuliformis. The sequence goes on from CM062818.1 coordinate 950,964,221, forward strand.
TTTGTACTCATCCAACATTTTATATTCTTTCTCCTTTGGAATTATATTGAGGAAGGTGGAATTAAAAGCTCAGAATGTAGTACCTAAATATCTGTATTTTTATACCACTTCCCACACCTCTTTTACAATGGTCTTCCTGCATGCTTAGAAAAAGTACACACTGAATCCATATATCCTTGGTGATAGACTTGCAACCATATCTCTTACCATTTACTCAACCTCATCCATCATGAATATTACTTGTGTTAAACTAATGTTTTGTTTCAATAAGACCAAGACTGAGATGGATCTCGTAATTACTTGGATTGCTTCACCTCAAGTTGTATCTAGTTATTTTATGAGAGAGATCAAGTGGTTCAGAATCTCTTTATTTATTAATGTTTTTCCAACTTTCCCCTTTAATTGTTTTCAAAGTCCCAATACCTTTTTCTTCTTTGAATGAATAGAGAATTGTGAAAGTATTGACAATGTTAGATACCACCAACATGCAAGGGGGTCTCCCCAATGAAAATTCCCAATTACACTTCACATCATTTGGTGTGGGGGCCCTTTCAAAAATGAGGCCCAACTACCATATATTATTAGAGATTTTCCTTGGCTACAATGTTCAGCATGAGAGATTAATGCACAGGTACTTTTAGATTAGCAAGTGATTATTGCTTGTGGAATGTTCAACTACAGAATGTATCAAGGTTATTCTACTGAAAGGGGAGAGAAAAGTGATGCTTTAAAAGAAAAGTAATAGTAATAATCTAGTAAAGGCACACAATAATGTACATATGAATGAATCATTGGACAACTAGAGAAATAGTTCACATAGAAGCAACATTTATTAAAACGTGTACAACACACCTTCAACAAGGTAAGTACCAAAGCCACCGAAATAGTTCAATTTCCTTAGTACAAATGAAAACAACATACATCGTAAACATTCAAATAATAGTCTTACAATATTTATGACATGTTCACGAAAATGCGTTGGCTCAACGAGCTTCAAAATTAATCAAAAGTTCCAAGATATATCAGTACAATGAACACCACTAGCCCCAATAGTGGAGCATTAGAGAAACCACGTGCTCCTCCAAAAGAATTATTTTCATCTCTAATGCCTGGTAGGAGGATCCAAGGTGAAAAGTCTTTTGCATGAGCTATGATCGTGTATATATAACAAGTGGGGTGACCATTCACCTCCCATGTGACTCTTGGACTACCCTCATGACCGTTTGTCTTCTTTATGAATCTTTGACTCCTTCATGACTTTTCACATTCTATGGATGACTCTTGGACTTCCACTTTACAGTAAATTTCTCCAATATTGAATTTACACAATCCAAAAATGATGTGGAAAATAATGACTCATGACATGACATGACATGACATGACATTGATGACATGGATTTCATGATGACATGGCAATGCCAAGCCATTCTTTGTTGTTTCTTTCTTTGTGTCTCCTTGAAAGATGGAACATGCTATTATTCTTCCTCCTCCATAGGGCTTAAAGTTAGGGAGTCTTCAATGTAATATTTATCTCCAACTGTTGTTTCAATTTGGTGTCCCTTTGTCTTTCTTGATTGCTCAATTTATTTTTATGGCTTCAAAGGTTTCTTCTAGCATGATTTCCTTCTTCGTCTCCTTCATCATCATCCTATCATAACATGACAGAATACGTACAACTGAAATCTGATCATGACAAGATGACATTAGTTTGATTAACCCCTAGTCTAGCATGCTTCATGAAAACTATTAATTGAGCTGGAAGTAGGTGATAGGCTATGAGACAGGCTCAGGGATTGTGTAGTTTCACAACTTAAGAGGTCAAGGGAATGGATTGAGACTTGATATTGTATAGTGCACAGTTCAGGCAGGCCAAGGCTAGACATATGCGTAGGTGAGGGGCTCAAGAAGTCAGGCTTAGGGATTAAGGCTTGAGGTTTCCCACTGCATGGTTCTAGAGGTAAAAATGCTAAGGGATTGTGCAGTTGCACAGTTCAAGAGGTCAAGGTTGAGGCATCATGCTTGAGAATGCACAATGGACAGAGGAGGATGACTAGAGGTAGGGGTTGTGTAGTTCTGCAGCTCAAGGGTTGAGGTTGAGCACTAAGATTTCACAATGTGCAATTATGGAAGGTAGGGACTATGAATTTCATAGTGCCAAGAGGGAAGGTTGAATCTTGAGCACTGAAACTACGCAGTGCGGTTTAGACTGGCTGAGTGAGGTCAACTTGTTCGGATAGGAAAATTTCCATATTTGGCTAAGTGTGCGATCAGTGAGGCCAAAGTGAACAATGAATAAACTTAATCATGATCACACACTTAGAAACATTGACGACACAACATTGATGACTCAAAACACATGAAATACATATTTCCCTGAATGTGATGATATTGTGATGGCTTACCCTAAGTGCGACACCAAAGATACACTTTGCGACGATTGTGACGACACTTGTGCAAAAGTGATTGAAACGTTTGGAATGAGTGCAATACATATCTACATGATAATAATGACTCATTAGCACCAAGTTTACCACTTGAAACAAACCAAAACTACATTTTTGCGATATGTGACACTTTCCATGCTTAAAGACAACACTTTTATTTATTTTTAAATGGGAAAATAATACTTAGAGAAAACACATGTGATTTCTCTTTATACGTGCAATGGAAACATGCAAAGTCAACGTTGGATCCAAAATTTTAATGTAGGCTAAAAAATTTGATGGTTTTGTAGCAGCAACAACACTTGGTGACACACTAGTTGAATTCCAGCTTCACTACCTTGGTCAAATATTTTGTGCAAGGTCCAGTTCCTTAGGGAGTATTAATTCATCATTCATATTACTCTAGTTTCCCCACTTACCCTGTGTATAAACATAGTCTCCTTTATCCTTTCTCGGCTAAACACAATAATTAATCCAGTCATATCACAATGTTTCGAATTATGAGAAGGGTAATGTGATTCATGAGCTTTAGATTTTCAAAGTATATTTTTTCATCTCTGGTGTTGCTCTACAACCAATAGGATTGTATAGTACCGTGACGGAGTCACTTCAGGAACACAATCATTTCTTCACTACCAGTGGGCATGGATAGTACCCTAGCAAATTTGATTGCTTCACCTCCCTGTGCAGGAAGCCTTTCTTTTCTTTCACCCTTAATTTATTTATTTTATATAGGATTGTGCATTGACATTTATTCATTTAATGGGGAAGAAAATGGATCCTGACTCATTGAGAGAAGAATAGGTTGTTCCTTCAAAGAAGCATATATAAAACCTTTGATATTAGTTTCATCATTTATATTTCCCCTTGTCCTTCTCTATTTCATTGGATCAACGTGGAAAATAATGAAACATACAAAACTGAGTGTAGGCATGAGGTTGCTAGAATAGACACAGATATCATGGTTCGACACAAAGCTTTACTTATGCAAGGATAATATTTTCAATCAGAACATAATCAACCAAAAGATGTAAACAAGATGAAGGAGAAGGATTGGAGGTTAGCCAAATGTTGTAGTGTCACAAGACTTTTCAATTTTTCCACGCACATTGGAACTGAAAAACACAATTGCACATGACACATATTTGCATGAACAAAAGACAACTGAACAAAAAGAATGAACATTACAAACAACAAAAATAACAGACTATGTACATAAAAAAGAGCACAACCATAGATTCTCATTGAAAATATTGTTTCAAATCTTGGATATTTACAAGAAGAGAATCAGTATTTCCATCCAAATATTGGAGATGATAAGTGTGATAGCCAAGCTTCGCATGAACAAAAAATGGTTTGATCCATAAGGATTGGAACTTAGTGTGTTTCCCATTCTCTTTGTGGGATTTGTACCACTTAATTACCAGATCACCCACATTGAATTTTCTTTTCCTAGTACACTTTTTAAAAATCCATCTCTTGATACGACTTTGGTGAGGAGAAAAAAAATCTTTTTTTTTTTTCTTTTTTCCTGTAGCTTGAGGAGAGTGTCTATCCTACTTTGAACCAAGAGACAAGGCTTACCCTGTGATTCTTATGAAAGTTTAAGGGTAGGCAAGTAGATGTTCATAGGTAGGATGGATTATTTCCCATACACTAGAAAGTAAGGAGAAGTATTCAAAGAAGGTTTAGATGTGACATGATTAGCCCATAGGGCATTCACCAAAGGAGTGTGCCATTTCCTTTTTTCAAAGAAGATAGCCTTTTTAATGATGTAGATAAGATTTTTATTGGTTAACTCAATAACATTGTTCGGTATGGATAGTAGTTAGCTTAATGTTTGAATATGATTCCAATTTCCAATCCAAAATCATAAAGTTTTAATGATGACAAATACCTTGCATTTTCAAAAACAGGTGAAGTCAGAACGTCGAAACTGGTAATAATATTCTAATTGGGGAATTTAAGGACTTCCTAATCATTCAATTTCTTGAAGGAAAGTGCTTCTTCGCATTCTGTTAAGTAATTTGTAGCAGTGTTGAATCAATAAGCGTGGAAAGATCTCATCGATAACATATAAGGCCCATTGTTGAAATTGTTCTTCTACAACGATGGGATGCAATGGGGTAGCTAATGCCTTTTCTCGGCCAACACATTTCTGACAAATGAAACATTTATGGGCATAAGCATGAGCATCTTTGAAAAATGTGGTCCAATATAAACTATCGCACATAAATTTGTGTGCCATAGTGTCACCTACAAAATGTCATCTAGCTTGTCTGTCATGGAAGTCATGTAGCACCCTTTCTGAATCTAGTGGTTCCAAGCATTTGAGTAGGACTCCGTTGTGGTACTTCCTGAAATGCACTCCATGTACCAACTAATAAGATAGAGATTTCAATTTGATTTCTCTATTCTGTATCATTGATAAATGAGAGGGCAGAGCACCATTCTCAAGATATTTTTTCATGTATGTGTACCAAGAGGTTGGTGTGTTAATAGGGGTAGCTTGTTTGATATTGTACATTTCAATCTCCTACTCCCATCTAGAAGAGTCATTTTCTAGTGCATTTGTCACTTATGATGCTAGCTGGCATAGACCATGGTCCTTGATTGTATGAAATTGTTTGAACTTAACATCGTACTCATGTAAACCAATCATCCATTTCACTCTTCTTTCACCTAGCTCTTGTTTAACAAACAACGATCTTACAGGTGGTTGTGACACAAATATAATAAAATGATTCTTCATAAAATAAGGTTGAAAGTATTTTATCACCTTGTAGACTTAGTAATATCGTTTATCTATGGTGAGATAATTGAGTTCATTTCCTTACAAGTTGAAGCTCATGAATGATATGGGTCGCTCGTTATTTTGATCATCATATTTCTTTGTGAGAACAAAAGTAAGAGAAGTATCAAAATCAAAGGTGTAAAGAAGGAAATCTTGCTAAAGTTTGGACTATATAGTGTTTTTGCTTCTGCGATCACTTGCTTTATATGAGAGAATTCATCCTTTTCCCATTTATCCCACTTGTATATCACATCATTCTTTATCATCTCCTATAGTGGTTTCATTATCTATGCATAGTCAGAGATGAATTTGTGGAGAAAATTGATTTTCCCAATCAAGGACTGCATGGCTTTATTTTTCACTAGGATAATGGTTTTGGCCCTTTCAGGGTCCACCTTAATCCCACTCTTTGTGATGATATGGCGCAAGATATTTCCCTCGAACACTGCAAAAATGCTCTCCTTGGGACTAAGAGATATCCCGTATTTGAGACATCACACAAAAATTTGTTTCAAATGGTGCAAGTTGTCATATCTTCTTTTTGCAAACACCATTACATCATCAAGATAGACCACTACGCTCAATTCAATCAACCGAAAAATGTGATGTTCACCACATATTGAAAATTTTCACCTGCATTGATAAGTCCAAATGAAATTGTTTTAAAAAAAGGCATACCCACTTGGTTTAAGGTGTCGCTTTATGTCTATCGGTTTTTGACATCAGAACTTGGTTATAGCACAAAAATCTAATTAGCAAGGAAAACATTTCAAACCCCAATATTGTTTGTAGAATTTGTTACATCAACAACTCTGATTAATTTTCCTTGTTCGAGGCATGATTCAAATTCTATAAATCCACACACAAGAATATTTCCATGGACCTCTTCGCCACCAGCACCAAATTTGAGACCCATGTTGAATGTTGCATTTTAAAGATAATCCAAGCATCCAACAACTTCCTCTACTCTTTCTACATTAGAGGCTTAAGTGTTGGATGGAATTTATGTAGCTTTTGTTGAAAAGGCTTGGCCCTTTTCTTGCTTGGAATTATGTACTAGATTATTCACGTGTCGTAAGTTTTAAGATCATCATATGTCCACACAAAAATATCTTGGTACTTCTTGAAAAGGTGGATGAAATCTTGTCTCTCTTAAGGTGTGCAGAAAGTGCCGAGATTGATAAACTTCAGATCTTATTATGTACCAAGACTAATTTGTTCATGCGGTAGAGTCGAGTTATGAGTATTCATGTTCACTGACCCCTTAAAGTGATTTCGCAAGTCATACATCTTTTCCAGAGACACCACAAAATTAGGCATGGGGTTTTCTTTTCTTTCTTAAGTTTCATTCTGTAACACTTTATCGTGCCCATATTTAGCAATGGATGCATCTTTGAACACATCAGCATTCACCATAAAATCCAATATTTGTTGGTTGTCATTGAAAACGTGAAAATTATTAGTATTATCAGGAACAAATGGCGTATAAATAATTTCAATAGAAAATCCATACCTTAGCGGTGACAACCTAGTAGTAGCATTTTCTAATGTAACAGCAGCAGCGTTGCGTATCCTAGGAACATAAACAATATTGAAATCTTGGAATTGGGAAATTAAATGCCATACATCTTGTTGATAACTTTTGAGATTAGGTGACACATAGTGTATAGTCTTCCTTACCTATCATACAACTATTTTAGAGTCACCTATTGCTTTAAGAAACCCAAATTTAAGGTCGATGGGTTTCTTCAAACCCAAGAGGAGTGCTTCGTACTCTACGATATTACTGGTGCACTCAAATTCCAAGCAGAAAGAGATCAATTTTTTTCTTTATTGTGGGTCTAATAAAATGCAATGAGATTCAGAGCCCTCCTACATTTTTGAACCGTCAAAATACAAAATCAAAGTATTAGAAATGCTAGAGCTATGACCTACAGTAGTACTACCTACATCTACTATACAAATGTAACTATCACTAGTTAGATTTCTAGGATGGAGTTCCAACTATGTATCTAGGGGGACTGGAAAAGGTTGAGCTAGATAACATCCATGATCTACTCAAGAAAAGAATTTCTAAAGATCACTTATGCAAATCCCATTGGTTCATTTTTTCTTAAAGTTGTGTCATAGTACGCTTCATGTACGACTCACTTTCAACTCGAGTCTAATTATTTTTTCCCTTGTACAGAAGCCATAAATGAGACCAGTCTATCACAAATTATCCTTGGAGTTTGCTGGAACAATATATGCTTAACAGTAATCCATAGGCTTCTGGAATGTCCACAACTACAATATTTATACACTAATGAACTGTATGATCAAATGACAAATGGATAAGAACATTTTTTAGTTCACCTATAGCCTGAATAAGTGATTTGTCTAGTTTTATGATCTGTACATTAGATTTATCCCATTTTGCATTAATGTTATTAACAACCGATAATGGCATAACATTCACAGATGCACCAGAATCAACTAAACAATTGTGAACCTTATAATTAAAAAATTCAAAAGTTAATAGAAATGGGGGGAAGAGAGTGTTAGAACTTAAATTTACAGCATTTACAACATATTCAAGGATATTACGAGAGTTACCAGACATTACTTGTGATGCAAAAAATTCTTTACCTACCAGAGTGTTTCCTAGAGAATCAGTTCATGCTGACCCATTATCTTTGCGAGATCGAAGAGTGAAATGTTGGCACAAGCTCTCTTCATATCTTCAACGATGTTGTAATCAACGTTTTTCATTGCAACGGGATATGGCAAAGAGTTAGGTGGTGTAACTTTGTCCGCTGTAGTAGGAGTAATGGACTTGTTTTTGTTGTTGTTGTAAGTGTTCTTGGAAGAAGGAGCACCTCCATACTTGTTCTGTGAATTTTAAGTTGGATCCAAAGGTGGAAAATTTCTATGCAACAATTGCTTCTTAATTCCTACTTAGAATGAGGTCCCTTTCTCCTTAGATTGTAACGATTAGATGACTGCTTGGGAGGAGCTTCACTAGTTGTTGGTTGATCAACACTCTATTTTTTAGTGTTGTATATAATACTAAATATGTTTACTGAATGTCCAACACTTGAACTATCTTTCGTCGTGACAGGTTCACTTGTTTCTTGATTTTTCTCAGGTTTTTCTCATGTTAATAAGATATATATGATATTATCCATCATATTGTTCATGTTATGATTCCACTGCGGGTATGTATTTTCTGAATGTTTCTCTTGATGAAAAGTGCAAAAATTATCCATGCCTAGGCTTTCTATATTAAACATTGTTATAGAACTTTGAGAAGACTTGACTGGTTGCGAATTCTTTTTTCTTTTAAACAACAATGGCCTAGAAGATCTATTGTTGGTAGTAGATGCCTCTCTTGACCGCCTCTTCTATTCTGAAACTTCATTCTTGAGAAACTTCAAAGACTTGGTCAATCCTTCCATATTGAAAGAGTCTTTGTCTTTAATTCTGCTGGAAGAGGCTTGGTTTTTCTTACCAACTTCTTTGGAGTCTTTGGGATCATCATCATCTATGATGACTCTAATAGATCACAAATATTTTTCTACAAAAATAGATTTTTCAAATTTTAAGGCCAATGTTTCCTTCACAACTCTCTTTACGGAAATGGAAGTGTTAGTTGGCAAGGTTGATGTGTAATAATACTTGGTAATAGCATCGTGAGGTTGCACATCGGTGGGGAAATTGTTCAATAATCGCATAAATTTGTAGTTAAAATATTTGACTCTTTATTTATCCACCACTTTCAAATTCCAAAGTTCTTTCAACAACATGGCGAAAGTCTTATCATCAGCAAATTTTTCAAAAAAAAGCTTCTTAAACTCCCTCTAGTTTCGAATTGAATTGGCTTGAAGACTATGATACCATACAAATGCTCTACCTTCTAAAGCATATGGAAAGAGTATATAAAAAACATCATTGAAACATACCTCAAGCATCTGTAGATACATGTAGAAATCATCTATACGATCTTCAACTTTGGTCTTCTTGTCCGGATCGAACTTTGACAACAACTTTTTCTGGATGTTTGGTCATCTTATGAAGATTGTCTTGAAGAGTGACTGGCCCTTGGGACATCCAATCCAAATTTGTGGTATCCATGTCTTCACCTTTATTTTCCTCCTCTTATTCTGAATCTAAAGAATTGTCTCCCCCGATGTTCAGATTTTTGTTGTAATCAGGGTGCTCCTCATCAAAAAACTGAAAATCCTCTCCTTATTATCTAGATTCTGAAGAAGTGGAAGTTCCCCTCAATTTTATGTAGGTTCAATGACTAAATCTTCCACCAAAAAATCTAGTACACCACTAGTAGTTAATTCTTTATTTACATGCTTATGAGGTAGAATCACAATGATGGGGAGTAGACAAAGAGCTCTCGCAAACTAAAAAGTGATGGGTTTTATAGTCTAGAGTTGGTAGTAAGTAACCTCAAAGGCTTGTCATGGGCTAGACTAAATTGTTTCTTCATTTTCAAGAGTATGAGTGGGTGTGGAAATGGGAATATTGTTTCCTTGCACTAATGTTTTTTGGTTAGGATGTGGTGATATTTCAGCCATACAAAGGTGGTTTCCCTCCTTCTAGTGCCAAAATGTTGATGGTGTTGGACCAACATGCAAGGGGTTTCCCCGATGAAAATTATGAATTAGACTTCACACCATTTGGTGTGAGAGACCTTCTAGAAATGAGTCCCAGTTGCCATATATTATTAGATATTTTTCTTAGAAACAATGTTTAGCATGAGAGAGTAATGAACAAGTACTTTCAGATTAGAAAGTGACTATGCCTTATGGAATGTTCAACTGTAGAATGCATCAAGGTTATTCTACTGAAATGGGAGAGAAAGTGAGCGTTTAAAGAAAAGTAATAGTACTAATATAGTAAATACACACAAGCATGTAGATATGAATGAATTATGGAACAACTAGCGAAATAGTTCACATAGAAGCAATGATTGTTAAAACACATACAACACACCTTCAACAAGATAAGTACAAAAGCCACTGAAATAGTTCAATTTACTTAGTACATATGAAAACAACATACATTGACACCATTTAAAGAATAGTTTTAAAAGATTTATGACATATGCATGAAAGTGTGTTGGCTCAATGAGCTTCAAAGTTAAGAAAAAGTTCCAAGATACATCAATATAGCGAACACCAATAGCCCCAATAGTGGAGTGTTAGAGAAACCACTTGCTTCTCCAAAAGAACTATTTTCCTCTCCAATGCTTGGCAAGAGGATCCAAGGTGAACAATCTTATGCATGAGTTATGAGGGTGTATATATAATAAATGGGATGACCATTCACCTCCCTTGTGAATCTTGGACTACTATAGGGGTTAATGCACGAGTGGTTGTGGCTAGAATACCCTCAACGATCTTCCTAGGATCCTTGGCAAACATATCAGATTAACTATAGATCGCGAATGACTTGAGGGTCCTTATGTTCCACCTGTCATCTTGTTCCCAACATTATACATAGGGTTTTCTGAATAATAGTTTCCTTGAGGAACAGTCATATAGTGTGCTTGTCCATATGGGTTGTTAGACTGGGGAATATGAGATTGATTCCCCCCAGGATAATAATTTCCCCCTTGACTCAATTTTGGTTGATAAAGAGGTGCCCAAATGGATTGAGCGAGACCGGGTTGAGGGATCTTGCTAGCCACGTAGTTGGTCATCGACACTTGACTGACATATGGAGGATTGATGTCAATCAATGAGTATCTAGCATGTCCTATAAGTAGAGGGAGAACCGTAATGCCCCCTACCGGTATGTGCATGTTGCGAAAAGTGCCCCCTAGAATTTGAACCTCAGGTTTTGAACTAAACAAAGGATTCCAACGAAAGCAATTACTGAAGGGACCCATGCTAACAACGCTATTTGGAGCACTAGCTGAAGGTCTAGGAGCAAACACGAAAGGGGCAAAAACTAGTATGTATTGGGTTCCGCTCATGTTAGGTGTAACTAAGTTGCACGGACAAGGAATAGTTTGGATAGCGGGGTTTCCGATCATTGGTGTATTACTGACTATCGGCTGGGGAAGTGAGGTTGGACCAAATTTGTCCACAAAATCCCATGACCCGTTAGTCACCGATGGAATGGTAGATGTAGGTACACTGGAAGACATGGTAGGTGCAAGTGAAACTTGAATCAATAACGGTCCCAAAGGATTAATGATAGGAGGATTATTAGTGTTGAGTCACGAAAAGGGTATGCGTTTATTATTAATCTCATCATTCTTTTCCTTTATTATTATCTGTTCTATATCTTAATGTGTTAATATATTAAAGAATTATGGAAAAAATGAAGGAATTATCTGCAGTTACAACTTAGCTAATTATTACCCTTCTTTATGCAGGAAAACAACAAAAGGGACAAATGTTGTTCCCTAATGAAGGAATAGCAAAAATCAACAAGCCAAGGAAGGAACATGGCTGTTATGGTCAAGGCTAAAGATGAATCAGGAGAATCAGTGTAAGAAAGGAAAGGATGTCTGAAGTTGGAAATTGGTTGCGAATCCCTCAGGATCGGGAGATCCTAAGGGATCACATTTACCATTTATCTTTTACCCTTTCTGATTATGAAAGGGACGATTGTAAAAAGAAGGAAAATCTCTGTTGTTATTGAATTTGTGATTTAATTACAGACTCTCATTGTTAAGAGAACATAGTGATATTGTAATGCTACTTATATTCGATGATTAATACATAAGTGAAGTTGTTGTTCCCTCAAGCTATCTGAAGTAACTTAGCAGTGTTCACTGGTGGCTATGGGCCCAGCCTCTGGTGGATTCAACTGCTTTCTTTGTGTCATACATTTCCAATTCTCACAAGTGTGATGGTTTGATAGTATTCTTACTTTCTGTGATTTTATCTCCTTTGCTGTTTATTGTTTTCCGGTGTTGACAGAATATCTTTGCTTTATATAACTTAGAGTATTGTCATTGATTCAGTTCACTTTCATTTCGAATTGAGTTACTTAGATAAATATTCTACTTGATTTAATCAACTGTAAAGAGTTTTGACTATCGTTGTTGAAACTCTCAGATTGATATCATTGTTGTTTAAATTATTTATTGAAGATTGGGTTTGATTTAGATTAAATCAGTTAAGAAGAGATGAGTTATCACTACTGTACTCTCAACTGATGTTGTTGTTACTTGAATTGATGTAAGATTTGATTTCATTGGAGGATTAAGTTTTATTTAATTGCAATTGGAATTTAGTAGATGCATCTGTTTATTCTTTTATTTAAAGATCTATACTGCAATTTAGGAAACATTACTCTCTGAATTAAATAGCAGCCACATACTGTGTACACTCTTGAAATAAGAGGACTTTCCCAGATTGATAATTAATCTGAGGATAATTAGGAGTTTTAAAAGGCACCTTTTATCACCTTTCAAATTGTGCAATGCACCTACCACATTCCAGAGGGCTATACTCAGCATTTTCTCAGACTTGATAAACGAAGGGCTCGAGGTGTACATGGATGACTTTACACCTTACGGAGATGACTTCGAGCTAGCATTACAAATGCTAGAGAAAGTTTTGCAAAGATGCATTGCTACCAAGCTCTGTTTAAGCCATGAAAAATTCCACATGTTGATGACTGATGGCCTCATCCTGGGTCACTACATCTCAGCAGCTAGAATTCAGGTAGATCCAACAAAAATTCAGATAATTCTTTTAATACCTACCCCCTCCACACAAACTGAGGTACACAGTGTCTTGGGATTTTCTGGATATTATAGGAGATTTATAAAGAATTTCTCTCAAATTACTACACCATTATATGCATTAACATGAAATATCGATTTCATGTGGACTGACAAATGTGACACTGTGTTTGAAGATTTAAACTGGCTTGTATCAACATCCCCAGTATTACGGGGCCCAAACTGGGATTTTCCATTCCATATTTCATCCAACACTTCAGATACAGCCATTAGAGCAGTTCTCAGCTAGGAGGAAGATAAGAAACCTTATGCGATATATTACATCATCAAGAATCTATCTCCGGCTGAGTTGAATTACACTATGACTGAAAAGTAATTTTTGGCTGTAATCTATGCTATTAATAAATTTAGACATTATATAACAGGATACCCTGTGGTTTTGTATACTGATCACTTTGCTATTAAATATCTAGCTAATAAACCTATTACAAATGGAAGAGTGACAAGATGGTTGATCCTTTTGCAGGAATTTGACATAACAATTAAAGATCTACTAGGAAAAGAAAATCCAGTAGCAAACTTCCTTTCACGTATGCCAAAGATAGACGACTCGACAGCAGTAGAAGACCAGTTCCTTGACGAAAACTTATTCGTTATCACCGTGAAAACACCATGGTATGCGGATGTCACAAACTACCTAGTAGTGGGAAAATTACCCAAGCACTTGACGCCCAGTGAAAGAAAACAAATTGTATAGCGTAGCACTCGGTTCTACTGGATCAGAGAATATTTATTTCATACAGGGGCCGATATGCACATTCGAAGATGTGTTAGGGAAGACGAAGTATTCGACATCCTGAAATCTTGCCACGATGGGCCTTACAGTGGATATTTTGTAGACCGCAGGACTGGTGACAAAGTCTTACATACGAGGTATTATTGGCCCACCATTTTTAAAGATGCCAAGAAGTTTGTCCAGGCATGTGATAGTTGCCAAAGGATGGGATGCCCTGGGCAGTCTGATGAGATGCCCCTACATCTGCAGTTAGTCATTAAACCTTTTGAGTGATGGGAGTTAGATTTCATTGGTCCAATAAACCCATAATCTAATCAAAAGACATACATACTAGTCGCAACAGAATATGTGACTAAATGGGTGGAGGCAAAAGCATTACCAAGGGTAATGTAGGAATCAGTCAGCCACTTTATTTTCCAACTGTTTGTGTGATATGGCTTGCCTAGAGAAATAATCACGGATGGAGGGCCACAATTTATAGGCCATAAGATTGCTATGACATTAAAAAATCATCATATCATGCACAAAATGACAACTCCATACCACCTACAGGCAATTGGCTAGGTAGAAAGTACCAATAAACTAATCGAGGCAATACTCACAAAGACGGTTGCATCACATAGACATGACTGGGCTACCCGATTGCCAGAAGCCCTGTGGGCATACCGCACAACATGGAGAAATACCACGGGATATTCTCCATATCAGCTAGTGTTTGGAAAAGAACCTATCTTCCCAATCGAATTTGAAATTCAGACATTGAGGATAGCTCAGGAGGTAGGCTTGGACTTAAATGAAGCACAGATTAATAGGCTACATCAAATCAATGAATTGATGAAATCTGGCTATCAACTCTTCAACATACTGCACTGATCCAACAACAAAGAGAGAAATGGCATGATGCCTTATCAAGAAGAAGATCTTCCACGAAGATGATTGGGCACTTCTGTATGATTCTAGGTTCCAGGATTTCCCGGGAAAAATTCAGACCGGATGGTTAGGCCCCTATGAGATAAAAGAGGTGCATGATAATGGAACCCTCACATTATCCACCATTGATGGGTCTGGCTACTCTTTTAAAGCAAATTGACGTCGAGTACAACTCTATCACAAACCGCTTACCAGGGAGTCATTTTGCCAATAGTTATGGGAAGATTCCAGTATACAAATTCTTGTTGAGGAGGGAAACCCGTCCACAACATTAGTCCAGTGAAGAATTCATTTGTTTTTGAAATTTGTATATAAATCTTCCTTTCTGATTGATTGAATTTGCTTGTATAAATTGTATATAAGTTGTTTTTTTTCTATTATTCCTTTGTTGTTCCCTCTAAGGAAAAATTGTTGTTCCCACTAAGTAACAACTGTTGTTCTGTCTAAGGAACAACAATGTTCACATGGATTTTCTTCTTGTTGTTCCCTCAACAGCCGCTGTTCCCTCTAAGGAACAACAATTTTGTGTGAAAATTTTCTTGCTGTTCCCTCTAAGGAACAGCCGCTGTTCCCTCTACGGAAAAACAATTTTGTGTGTAAATTTTCTTGTTGTTCCCTCTAAGGAACAACTGTTGTTCCCTCTAAGGAACAACTGTTGTTCCATCTAAGGAACAACTGCTGTTCCATCTAAGGAACAGTCACTGTTCCTTCTAAAGGAACAATCACTGTTCCCTCTAAAGGAACAACAATTTCGTGTGCAATTTTTTCTCTTTGTTGTTCCCTCTAAGGAACAACAATTTTGCGTGCAATTTTTTCTTTTTCTTTTTTCTTGTTGTTCTCTTTAAGGAACAACTGTTGTTCCCTCTAAGGAACAACTGTTGTTCCCCTTAAGGAACAACTACTATTCCCTCTAAGGAACAACTGTTGTTCCCTTTAAGGAACAACTATTGTTCCCTCTAAGGAACAACAATTTCACATCTAGTTTTTTTTTCTTTTTCTTGCTGTTCCTTACAAGGAGTAGCTGCTGTTCCCTCTAAGGAATAGCCACTATTCACTCTAAGAAACATTTCCTATGAAATTTTCCTTGATGTTCCCTCTAAGGAACAGTAGTTTCGACATGCATTTTGTCTTGCTGTTCCCTACAAGGAACAACTGTTGTTCCCTCTAAGGAACAAAAAATTTTCTCAGCATTTTCTTCGTTGTTCCCTATAGGGAACATCAAATTTTTTGGCGTGTATTTCCCTTGCTGTTCCCTTCCAGGGAACAGCTGCTATTCCCTCTAAGGAACAACAATTTTCTTATGTATTTTCTTTATTGTTCCCTACAGGGAACAACTGCTATTCCCTCTAAGGAACAACACCTTTTTGTGTGTGTTTCCTTGCTGTTCCCTATAAGGAACAACATTTTTTGTGTGTGAGGTTTTATTTTTCTATTTCTTTTAGGAAATATAACTTTGTGAATATTTGTTTGAGAACACCCTTTCTTTGCTTTTCTCACTCTTTATGATCCTCTATAAGGCACAAGTGTACAAATATATGTGTAAGGATACAAATCTGAAGTTTACTGGAACAAGAAAATATATTTAATATTATCATCTTTAACAAGATTGCTTTGTATTGATCAAAAATGAAAGGACACAACCATCTATCTCACTTCATTGCCCTCATTTCCACTATAAATCGAATTGATTAATTATTTGTACCATGCTGGTTCTCCCCTCCCCCTATAATTCTCTTTGTTCATTATCATGAAATAAGGTTAAGGACATACCTTTTTTCTATTGATATGTTCAGACTTCTTCCGCCATCCCTACTCCTAAGGAGTGTTGAGCCACCCTCTATATATAAATAGGAAGTGTTGTACAATATATATATATATATATATATATATATATATATATATATATATATATATACAAATATATACATATGTTTACTAACAATTCTATGATTTTTATAGATGGATGATAGGGCTCTCATCATTAGCCAACCTACCATGATCATAAGGAAGCAACGAAGTGGCATTCCCACTATGGCCACCACACCAAGGATATGATCCAATGGATGCATCAAGAAATAAAGTCCTTGGAACAGGAGGTCTCATTACGAGCCGAACTATCCACTTTTCACTCCTTCCCAGTGAATGGCAGTGTGTTCATCTGGTTACCATGCTAGCACATTAGTCTCTACTCTGATATCATAATGCACTTCCCCAATTATACATAGAGGATCATGGTTCCAAAGGGTGAGAAACCAACTCTATCGAGGCTATAGACGCCTGCAGGCAACAGAAGCTCTGCTGATGGTATTGAAGTCGTATTTTGAACATCAATAGTTATTATAATTCCCTTTTCTTATTTTTTATCTTTACTATAGAAAGATTATGTTCCTAATTTATTTTGAACCTTTATGCATGTGATACCTTTTAAAAATCAATCATAATAGCTTTAAGTGGAATGATGACGGTAAAGTATACTTCCTGCTTTAGTTTTCCTTTTTCCGTTTCAAATCACCTCACGACATCTCCTCACTTATTGATACTTCTCGTTATATGCATTGATTTCAGCACTCTGATATCTTTTGGGATCCTTTCATTAATATGTGTACCTTGCCACTTTCTTCATCCCTATACTTCACCTCCAACACGTTATTCCTTCACTCATTCGGTCGAAAGCGACCTATTATTTCAAAGGGGGGCGAGGAGAAACCTCTAGTGTACTTATGCATGTGTGTCAGCTCTTTATTTGATTTACAGGGCAATATGACTTTCCATGATCACGAAGTATGTGGTATAATATCAAGTCCTAGATAACGGTATTTAAACTTGTAAAGTATCATCTAATATAACCATTATAACAACTTGTTGTTCCATCACTAGGCTCTATCTATTGCTGTGCTATCTCTACCACACTAACTATTTGTAGAATTCAGGCAGCATGGGAGGAAGAACAGTGTGCAAGGAGCCGCTAATACTGGCTGTTTCTAATGCAGCCAGAGAAATTTTAGCCCGAGCTGGGTGGATAGCATACTTCACATGATTTCAGCCACCCAACAAAGAAATTTCCATTGAATTCCTATAAAATTTATAGAACAGACAATCCATGGTAAGGGGCAGACAAATCACAGTATCAGATGCTGTGATAGCAGAAGTATCTGGGTTGCCAGCCGAAGGACCCATATGGGCTAACAAACGATTGAAGTTGCATGATGCCATCGAAGTCTTTAAGGACAAAGGACAGGAGCTGATCATCAAAGGCAAAGGTGTTTGACCATCATCCCTTGGAGAACCATGGGGAGAACTAGCCAGAGTCATCCAGAATTACATCACATGTGACGGGTGAAAAGACGTGGTAAGGCCACGTCAACTTAAACTCTTAGCAGTCCTGAAACAAAAGTGTTCTGTGAATTTACCTGCATATTTGAATTTTCTACTGCATGACACCGCTGAAAGGATAAAAAAGTCCCAACACATAGAAACCGTCGTAAGCCACCACTGTTTGATTAGGTTGATAGTTAGCTACAACCTCGCCCAGTAGCAATCAAGTTGGGAGGAATTAATATTTGCTATTGAAGGGGGTTTAGCTCTGCCTGTGCCTAACCCTGTTCTGAAAAGGAAGAGGACTACCCTTATAGAAAACATTCCCCAAAAGCGTAGACATTTCGCCAGGCTGAGGACAAACTTAGGAGCGACTGAAAATCCCCATGGCAGTAGCAGCGAGCCCATAGAACTATCCAGTCTAGGAAGTGAGCAGTATTTGCAATTAGAAGGACGGGATGACCCTGAATCAAACCATGAGGAAGAAATAAGGCATTCTGAAGACAAGGAATGAAATGAATTAGGACTCCCCTCAACATCAAATACAATTCCCCTAGGAGATTTATTACATGATATCGAATTAGCCCAGATCTTGGCCAATATGGATGATTTCATATAGCCTGAAAGCCCACTCAATTTTAATTTGGGAGCAACCCAATCTTTAGAGAACTCTGGCCACGATAGAATTACATCAGAAAATGTAAGTTGTGAAGCAGAAACAAGGGCAGAGGCAACTCAAGAAGAGGTGAACCAACCTAGTGACATGCCTCCAAGAGAACCCAGCCAGGCAGGCCTAAACACAGAGAATACAGGCCAAATAGAAGAAGTAGAAATAAACCAGGAATATGACTACCAATCTGAGGACACGGTTCTTTTAGAACAGAGCCAGGATGAGCAACCGGGCTCGTTAGGAGAAAAAACTATTAACAGAACAGTTGCTTCTCCGAAGAAGTACAGAGCCAAAATTAAAAATCTTAGGAAGGAGCAGTAGAGGCTTCTGAAAACTATAAAAAGGCTCAGACGAAACATAAAGGAATTATCAACGGGGAAGGTTCCAAACAAAACCCCGGAGATAGTAAACGCAATAGTTAAAACTGAATTATATGAAAGAAGAGCTACAGGGACTCAAACTAAGCCCATACTCACTCAACCTGTTAAGGAACAACATGCAATTCTTGCAGAAATAGCTACCCAGACAGAGGTTGTACCCTCTTATGACTTAGCTATTCAGATGGAGGTGATACCCTCCTACAGCATGGCTACCCAGATGGAGGTTTGGACCTCCCATCATAAAGGAACACAGACAGTAGGCATTCCTTCTCATAACAGAAGTACTCAAAAAACCATTCAAGCCAAAGACATCATGACAAGCAACGACCCCAGTATATTGAATCTTCAAGAAGATTTAGCACAGGTTCGGCGTGCCGTAAAACGGCTTGAACTAGAAAATGTCTCCTAGCAAAAATACCAAGAATTACAGAGGCAGCTTCAGGACATGAATACATCAAAGAGTGAGACCTTTGACAAATACCAAAAAGTAGAAGAGAAAATTGAGAAAATGAAGCTCAGATTACAGAAGGTCATGGGTCAAACGGATACTATATGTTCATTATACACTGATGTCTTGGCATGCAGATCTCCTGCCAATAATTATGCCTTATTTTTGTTAGACTGATACTTGCTCTTAAAAATTAAAACTATGAGAGCTGCGAAACCCATCAAGTTAAAAACAATTGAGGATTTTATAAATTGTTGCAAGCAACATGGGGTAAAAGTTTAAAGGTTATTTTGTGAATTTTACCTACATAATTTTGTATGAGAGGAAGAGGTGGAAAAGAACCCCAACCTTTTTGTGGGGATGTTCAATTCCAAGCCTTTATCTCATTCACTGTCAATCAACTGAAGTGGTTCAAGTCTCATAACGCATTCCAAAGACAAGAGCATGGACTAGATCTTTGGGTCAGAGGTGAAACTAAGCACCCTTTACAAATGCTGGCCAATCACAAGAGTCTAATGACAAGGGAAGGAGTGATCAAAATTTTGGGGCCTATTCAAAAAGAGATAGTACAAAAGGGAGTAGAATACTTCCTCTCCATTCAGGAAAGCTCCTTGGCTACAGCCAAGCTTAGGTGGACAGTCTCCACTAGTAATGTACAGAATATAGAGCCGTTTAATTATAAAAATTTTAAGTTAGCTGCAGACCGTTTTTTCACATATAGCAATCTCATTTTGATAGAAGGTCTTTATTAGCTAGGATGTCAGTTCCGTAAACCTATCATTTGGTATCCTCCTGAAGGTTATCAGGCTATATACGAATTTCCTGAAGGACAGACAGGGCCCATCTTTGAGCTCTTGGCCAAGAACCATGGTTTTAGACCACTTTATGACATTCTTTCTCCAGCTTATTCTTTAACTTCTCTACATACAAATTACTTTCTTTTCATGAGGACATGAAACAGGGTAAGCAGGGGAGTATGTTGAGTCACAGAAAGGGTATGCGTTTATTATTAATCTCATCATTATTTTCCTTTATTCTTATCTTTTCTATATCCTAATGTGTTAATATATTAAGGAATTATGGTAAGAAATGAAGGAATTATCTTCAGTTACGACTTAGCTAATTATTACCCTTCTTTATGTAGGAAAACAAAAAAAGGGACAAATGTTGTTCCCTAATGAAGGAATAGAAAAAATCAACAAGCCAAGGAAGGAATGCGGTGGTTACGGTCAAGGCTAAAGATGAATCAGGAGAATCAGCGCAAGAAAGGAAAAGATGTTTGAAGTTGGAAATCGGTTGCGAATCCCTCAAGATCGAGAGATCCTGAGGATCACATTTACCATTTATCTTTTACCCTTTCTGATTATAAAAGGGATGATTATAAAGATAAGGAAAATCTCTATTGTTATTGAATTTGTAATTTAATTACAGACTCTCGTTGTTAAGAGAACACAGTGATATTGTAATGCTACTTATATTCGATGATTAATACATAAGTGAAGTTGTTGTTCCCTGAAGCTATCTGAAGTAACTTGGCAGTGTTCGTTGGAAGCTAAGTGCCCAGCCTCTGGTGGATTCAACTGCTTTCTTTGTGTCATAAATTTCCAATTCTCGCAAGTGTGATGGTTTGATAGTATTCCTGATTTCTGTGATTTTATCTCCTTTGTTGTTTATTGTTTTCCGGTGTTGACAGAATATATTTTCTTTATATAACTTAGAGTATTGTCGTTGATTCAGTTCACTTTCATTTCGGATTGAGTTACTTAGATAAATATTCCTCTTGATTTAATCAACTATAAAGAGTATTGACTATTGCTGTTGAAACTCTTAGATTGATATCATTTTTGTTTAAATTATTTATTGAAGATTGGGTTTGATTTAGATTAAATCAGTTAAGAAGAGATGAGTTATCACTACTGTACTCTCAACTGATGATGTCGTTACTTGAATTGATGTAAGATTTGATTTTGTTGGAGGATTGAGCTTTCTTTATTTACAATTGGAATTTATTAGATGCATCTGTTTATTCTTGTATTTAAAGATCTATACTGCAATTCAGGAAACATTACTCTCTGAATTAAATAGCAGCCACATACTGTGTACACTCTTGAAATAAGAGGACTTACCTGGATTGATAATTAATGTGAGGATAATTAGGAGTTTTAAAAGGCACCTTTTATCACCCAACAATGAGGTACAAAAATTTCAGTGAGAAAATCTTCGGATAGTATTGAGTTTTGGGATGTATTGATTTATTTGGTGTTAGATACTAGAGATTGATTACCCGAAGATGGGTAATCCGGTTCATCGAGGTTCGGTGGATCCTCCACAGTCAGGAGAGGAAGAGCTTGTTGTCACTGAGATTGATGACGAGGGCCATATGTAGCCACAATGACCAATATATTTTATCAAAAAAAATTATAGTGATATTGATTATAGTCTCAATGATAACAAATCGACACCTAAAAAGTAAAACATACTCTAAAAAGTCAATCGGAAAGCAGGGGATATGACTCTCTCTGATAACCACCATTTGCTGGATATGAAACCCATTATGACAATGGATAAAAGAGAGAGATGGCCAAATTTACAGTTGCGATTAGTCTTGAGCTTTACCCGAACCTCAAATTAAGGGGCCAAGTAATCTTGTCAAGATGAGCACCCTCACAAAAACCAAAGACAGAGTAGGTTCGTCTATTTAGATACTAGGGCAGCCCACCCCAGTCACCTTATGTTCATCCCTAAAAAGTGTGAACAATATGGTTACCTCAAATCACAGGCACTACTGGGCAGGACATGGTCGCAGATAGTATGTTGTGTGGGAAGGATACCTTAGTCCCCGACTCAGCTCCAATATCCACGAAGGGATCCCCGATACATAGAATACCCAATTGATATGAAATCGAAAGCGAGCTACCTTCTTTCGCATTCCAATGTTGTATCACATTTAGATACGCTTTGATTGGAGTGCTCCCGGATAGTATGAGTGCAGCATGATTTTCCCTCTTTAATGACACTACTCTTGATTTTACAATCTTGGACAATTAACTCACAACTGCCTAACCCAGGATCCTAGACTAGACTAATATGTGTGTACCGGGACAGGGTCCCCTGGGGTCAGTTTTGTAATAATTTTTGTTCTGAGGAAGTGGAGCACGAAGGTTATTAGAAGTCAAAGGGGCTTTAGGAAGGTAAATGCCCCTTAGTATGTTAGAAGTTAAGATGTTTTTTGACCCACCCATGGTTCGCGAACCATGATATTGTAATGAAAGAAGTTATATAAAGGAGTCATAGCGATTCATACGAAGTGGTTAATCATTGAAGACCTATTTATGGGCAAGTGATATAAGGAAAAAGAGTCTCTTTTCTATACTTAGGTGAAGGGGAAGTCTCCTAAAGCTGTGTGCACGGAGACCTTGGTATGTCCACAGCTGAGTGCGCTAGCCCCTGCAGTTGTGTGCGTAGTTAAGAAAGAGTCTGTAACATAATGATTGAACATAATAAAGGCTATTTTGAAGCAATATCTATGTATCTGTGCCTTTATGCTTACTTCTGCATTTTCTGTGCATTCGCTCTGTTTTCTACAATTATATTAAGAAACACTTAATTGATGCACGAAAGTAGTAGATCTGTTAGATTACTTGATGTTATGGATGTTTAAAGAAATCTGCACAGAGTTAGGAGTTGTTATCTGTAAGTTATATTAATCTCCGCATTTCAAGG
This sequence comes from Pinus tabuliformis, assembly GCA_031772625.1. Taxonomy (NCBI): domain Eukaryota; kingdom Viridiplantae; phylum Streptophyta; class Pinopsida; order Pinales; family Pinaceae; genus Pinus; species Pinus tabuliformis. The sequence goes on from CM062818.1 coordinate 950,987,417, forward strand.
GTTAGGGTCCGCGAAGGTTGTAATAAGGCCCTAGAAGTAAGAAAAACCCATCACACAGACCTTGAGATGTAGAAATCTAGTTTTTTCATCTCCCATTACTACCTTAGGTGAGACTGTAGCCTTCTCTATGCAGATTGTTGCCGAAAGGGCCAGAAGTTTAGGGTTTTGTTGGTTGGTGCAGCTAACTCTGAACCTGGGTCCAAACCCCCTTAAGCCAACAAATGGTTTCATTACCAGGACCAGGATCTATTTAAGGAATGTGTGTTGTCGAAAAAATGGTTCCCAATTAAGAAGGAAATTGAGAAGTGGATAGATCGGAAGCTGCACGAATTTGCATCCTAGGAAAACAGGAATCTGCACCTGTCTAAGGAAGAGTGGTTGAATAGATATCTATATACAGATGAACAATAAAAAAATTTCTTCTTTTTCCCATGCAAATTACACCAGTGGATGTCTAAATTGGAGGACAATCAAGGTACATAGAAGTTGGAAAAACTTATTGTCGTGGCGGAAAAAGTCGTTTGTGCGGACACAACTGACCTCCCTAGGAGTCTAAACTCTCTAGCGACAAACAAGACAAAATGGAGTGATCTTTCTCTAAATACACCTTTTAAAACATGAAAACTACAAGTGTTTAGGCTTACCTTATTCCAAAACGCTGTTGTTGTAGTCCGTCCTTGCCGATCCGGATGAGCTCCTCCTTCACATCAATTCCTGCAACCACAAACAATCAAACAATTACCAAGCACTTGCATTTCATATAATAAAACATATATCCAACATGCAGACCAAGGAACACATGAAATAACTCATTAACACAAGCTATTGAGAAAAATAAACCAGTTTGTATTAATAACGAAACAAAGGAAACTCTTACAACCTGGCCTTGGTGTTGTGCAAGTTCCTCCCAGGGTCCACCAAGGGTTTTCCTCTACTTTGACAAAGCTCACCCACTTCCAAGTAGAATCAAGCAAAGACAATCTCTCCTCACAAGGTTCTAAATGGGAGTCCTAAATTCTGCAGCATTTACCCAAAGAAAATGTATAGCTCCAACCTCCCCTCCTTCTGGCCCAAGGTCTTTATTTATAGTGCTGTAAAGAGGTTATTCAGGTCCACCATCAATGGGATAATCCCCCTCTTTGGGTGGGATAGCTCCCTTATTGATGGGATAAGTTCCTCCTTAATAGGGATACATGAACCAGCTGGAGGCGCATCCATTTCATCAAACCGACCTCTAGAAAGTTCTAGAAGTAACCACAAGTAACTTTTTTAAGATGAAACTTGCGCATTTTGCCTTTTACAGAAGGACGCACCTGTCCCTTGACATACAGAGCGTCCAAAGACGCAGTTTTTGTGAACATTGTGAGCGTCCCCGTAGGTAAGGCTTGAGAGAACCTGCGACCCCAGAGATAAACACATTTTTACAAGACTTTCTCTCATCTTTGAGTTTGAGATGGATAGCAGAGGCATAAGACTTGCCTAAGAGGGTAGCATGACTGTTGATTTGAGCCATACTAACTGTAAGTGGTCATGGTGACATTTTTTAGTGTAACAGATTGCCCCCTAAAGTGCGAAGCCTGGAATAGATTAGGGTTTGTAATTCTAGGAAGGGTGAAGCACTTTATCTTTTCAAGGATTGTCTTGTGGATGACTTGGTTGGAACCTGCAATTTTCAACACAAAATACATGTATAAGATTATATCATCACTGAGGTAGGCATTCCCATACTCAGGTTCAAAACTTTAACTAATGGACTAACTACTCTGATACAGGAATGATCTTGCAATACATCATTTTTATAGACTTTTGTAGACACAGTATGGACACAGCCATCTGTTTATGATTAGTCTACATAGATAATGAATACAAAACTCCTCGCAGCCTGGATGGTAGAAACTAGATCCAGGGTCTTCACTTCTACTTCCCGAATTGGTACGATTCTAGCCATGTGATTAAATGATTTGATGTCGAACATGGTAGAAACCACTTGATTACCAGTCAATGATGTAAACTGTTAACAAGCGTGAGAGAGACCACCAGTAATGTCAATGGTTCTCAAAGTACCAAGCACAACCCGCGAAATGTGAATAGATGTTTTGATGTCGAACCTTTCACGGAGTCCTTTGATCGAAAGTCAATGATGTAAACTGACGTCAAAGGCGAGAAACCTGCCATTGATGCATGCAGACTTCAAGGTACTGTCGATTCCTAAGTCATCTTTCTAGATAATGTGTCGATGTCGATAGAAAGCGACCCGTTGCAGGCAAGCCCACAACAAGAAATCATTGTTCAAGTTGAAGAAATGTTGCTGTGAGGACTGACTCAGGGATGGTCAAATGGATGACAAGTATTTTGCAGATGAAAGTTTTGCTCGCAGACCTCTTGAACACATAACGACACAACAGATGGCTTGGTGACGAATAACTCAAAGTGATTCCCGAAACCCGCTAAAGATTTTCAAAGTGGTTTGGTTAACTGTGAGGTAAAAGATTTCCCAACCCAGGTGAATGAAAAAGTGTCGTGTTCAAGAGTGGTAATAAAGTTTCTTTTGAGACAGAAGGTGACAAATAGGTTCATTTTTCTCTCTTTTCCCCCACCATTTCTGGCAAGTACCTCTTTATTTTTAACAAGCTTGAGGAGGATAACATATGCTTGATTGTAAGCTCATCCTTCGGACGAGTCCAACCTAGTTTAAATTCGAACCCTAGGAAGGAGTGGTTCGTTCCTGTTTGTAATTGAACAGGTCCTCTACTGTAAAAGTTTAACGAGCCCAGTATAGGAGAAACTTGGCGTTTTTCAATTTTAGAGAGTCTGAAAAAACTAAAGAAGACTCCACGTTGAACTTTTTCGTACATTTGTGTCCCTCAAGCCCGAAAAAGTATAAAATAATACCTGGGGGAACCGCTTGATCTTGCGACCAAGGAGTACTTTCATAATAGTGTCGTTGACCTAAAAAGTAAAAAGCGATCAAGGACACGTCGTTTTATTTCCTTATCGAGTTTGAAACGACAAAAACCCGGCAATCTTTTCCTGATTTTACGGTCAGAAAAGAGCTAAAAGGGGACCGTCTTTTAATTCCGTTTTAACGAGTGTAAAAGAAACGCTCGGCGATCTTTTCATATTTTAGGAGTCAGAAAAGGGCTTAAAAGATGACTCTGGTATTTTTGTTTGTGAAAAATGACAATTTCCCTTGAAATCCCTTTGTCCTGCACAAAAGCAACACATTACTCATACCTGTCTAAAATAGGCAAAAATACATCGAAAAACATCTTTTCATGGTAAAAAATGAACTAATTCATCCAAAAAACCTATAAAAGACTTTTACCATGTCATTTTTACCGTTTCACTGTTGAGGTTGAAAAAGGAGCTTTTGACAAGAAACTTCCCGTGGCTGCTGCGGAAAATCTGACCGTCGGAACTGAACACCGTCTTATCCAGGTATTTTACACATCCTACTCTGCATTTCTATCCGTTTAGAATTAATTTTTAGGTCTTAGTTTCATTTTTTGGGGGGGTTTTGGTTTTGGAATGCGCTTCTCGGCGGACGCGGGTGCCCTTCGGGTGACCTGCGTCCCCCGACTTTTTCCTACACAGGAAAACGGTCGGAAGACGCAGCCCGTCTTCGGAGAAGCCGCGTCCGAACGCCCTGTGCTGCAAAGTCGGGGTGCGTCTTCTGTGAAACGCGCATTTCAAAACCCCAACCTCCTCAAAAAACCATAAAAAATTCCCAAATCAATTTCTAATTACTGTTTTTGATGTGCAGGGCATTAACCATGTTAGATTGGAGAGAAAGAGAGCATGTAGATGATGATGAAGCTGCAATAAATCATCAACCTTCCCTGGACGCCCTAAGAGCATGTGGATTATACAAATATTGGACCATACCGGGCATGAGGGGCCAGGTAAGATTCTTGGAATGGCTGGTTGAGCGATGGAACGTTCAAGAACAATGCTTTTACATAGGAGGGCACCAGCTCGAGATAGAGCCCTCGGATGTATACTTTCTTACTGGCTTGCCAAACAGAGGCGAGCAACTTAGTCTTGCGGGGACTAGGCCGGGTGGCCAATCCCTTGATAGTCTCCGCGACGAGTGGTGCACACCTGGGGCTCACCATGCGAAAGGCATAGAGATAAAACACATCACTCTGCGTGAACTCAAAGTCATAGCGTTCACGGTTACCAGAATTTGCGGCGCGGCCACTTTACACATTGCTTCCAGATCCCAAATGCGGATGGCAATTGACTGTTACCAAGGCACCATTTTCAACTGGTGTGAAGCTGTGTCGGCTCATATGAAGAGCCAACTGACCAAGGTGAAGAACGGACGACTAAAGACTTTTGGATATGGGCCTCTAGTCGTGAGCTTTGCCTTGGAGAGAGTTCCAATGCTGATCCCTCAGCAACTCACTGTTGATACGTTGGGTCCTCGGGAGCCAAAGCCGATACGATGGGTTGCGGTGATGGCCCGGCATCCTGACGAGGGCGCGACAGTGGTTCGGTTCTCAGATAGTTACTTTCACTGGTTAGAAGACCAGGTTTTTGTGATACAGGACTTTCCGTATGCCGGAGTAGACTTTCGACATGATCCGGACATGATTCTTCCACAGGGAGAACAATGGGATGACAGAGGTATTTTATTTTCCACAAGTTTTCAAATTATGTATTTTTTAATTTTCATATATATCGTCTCAAAACTAACAGTAAAATTTTCAAAATGCAGATGTTGGTCCACAGCGTCCAGCCAACCTCCGGCCTTTTGATAGACTACATCCAGCTGCACCGGTACCGGTCCCACAGGATGCGGCTGCAGAAGTACTAGCTGAGTTGGAGCATGATCTAGAGCGTCTCACGGCAGATATACCTGAGACAACAATGGACGATATTCCTATTCGGCTTCAGCGCTTCGTAGTCGCGGTCCCTGGACCGCTTAGGAGTTTTTTGCGTAAGGTAGCCCGTGCAGTGGTGTATTTCAGAGAGCACCACCAGTGATCGACCAGTCACTTTTGTAGTCACATGTGACATTTTGACTTTTTGTACTATCATTTTGCCGATCATAAGGTGTTTTCAACCTATGATCGAAGACGATGTATATCTTTTTTGACACACTTCTATCTATATATATCACTATTACCGGCTTATCCTGTTTAACATATGTGATGAAATGTTTTTAAATTTACTTACATGATTATTGTAAATGTCTGTCCAACACTCGAGAAGAAATTGCATCTGCTAATGTATTCAAAGACCTTGGAATATGTTGATATTCAATGTAATCAAATTCACGTTCCAAGAGACGCACTCTCAAAAACAACCTTAATAACACAGGATTTCTAATGGCATAAACTCTATTAAGCTGTAATACAACAAGTTCAGAATCTAACCTCACTATCAAACGTCGAATTCCAAATGAAATAGATTCGGATAATAATTCAATCATTGCACTGTATTCTGCAATGTTGTTCGTTGTTTGACCGAGGCTTACCCCATGCATAGAAACTAACTCGTCAGAGGGCGAATAGATAACCCAAGCTGCGGAAGAAACATTCCGTGTACTACGACAAGCACCATCAGCAAATCGAATGTATGTTTGGAGAGGCGTCGACATCTGCAATATCAAGAGTAAAACCAAGATAAGCCAGAATAACGACGAAAAACCACACTCTCTAAGCTAAGTACACTGACTAAACTAACACACTTTGCTAGCTAGAAAGAAAATCTAACCTATCTAAAAATTTCTCCATACCCATCATTTTAAGCATAATACCTCTTTAGGTAAAGTCCATTTCTGGGTTTACCCAAAGAGTCCCCATCAAAGTCAACTAGCTCATAAGCCCCTTTTACTAGCTTTCGCTTTACAATGTAGGGCCCATGCCACATGGGAACGAATTTTCCGGCACCTAGCTTATCGTTAGCTTGATCATATAATAATACTAGGTCTCCTTCCGAAAAACTTCGAGGGGTTACATTTTTATCATACTGAGCTTTCATTCGTTTCGCGTGAGTCTCGATAGCTAATATAGCGTCACGTCGAGTCTCATCTAATTTAGCTAAGTATAATAACCGTTTCTCCTCTTCGGAAGTAGCTGGAAGTAATTCGACAGCCATTTGAAGTGATGGGATCTCGCATTCAATGGGTAACACAGCTTCCAAGCCATAAACTAGCTGGAAAGGAGTGAACCCTGTTGAATTTTTCACTGAAGTTCGATATGCCCATAGCGCCGAAAATAACATGTTGTGCCAATTCGTTCGATGGATACCAATGATCCGTCGAATCATGATGACTAGAACTTTGTTGATTGACTCAACCAAACCGTTGGCTTGCGGATAATAAGGAGTAGAGCTATCGTGGCGCAAACCAAGCTGGCTTGTTAGCTCAGTCATCATGACGTTTCGAAAATGGCTCCCATGGTCAGTAATGATTGCTTGTGGGACACCAAACCTAGTTATGATATGATTGAATATGAAAACTGTAGCTGTCTTGCCGCTTGCGTCGAATGTAGGCATCGCCTCGGCCCATTTAGTAAAATAATCAACCGCAAGGATGATATACGCATGCCCCCCGGCCGAGTGAGGGTTACAAGTAATAAAGTCAATACCCCATTTGGCGAATGGACTAGCGGCAATTATAGGGTGGAGAGGAGCAGGTGGAGCACGCATCTTGCGATCAAACACTTGACAGTTGTGGCATTTCCTGACGGCAATGATACAATCCTTAAACATAGACGGCCAGAAATAGCCAGCGCGCAACACCTTCTGAGCTGTGGCATACCCAGACATATGACCGCCACATGCTCCAGAGTGACAATCATTCAAAACTCTCTCAGCCTCTTCGTGAGTTAAACAACGTCGAAGAACTAAGTCTGCCCCCCGGCGATAAAGTGTATCTCCAATAATTTTAAATTGCTGGGATTGAAACCGAATTTTTTGACGTTCTTCCTTAGAAGCTTCAGGCCGAAAGGTTTGGGTTTGGAGATAGATGATTATATCCCCGTACCACGGATCTAACGTACTGATAAGAAACAAAGATTCGTCCGCAATGGACTCCTCTGCCACAGTCTCTGTTTCAGCACTCGGGAAATCACACATCAATTCCGCAAAAACTAAGGATTTCTTAGACTTGGACTTCTCGAACTCCAAGTCGAACTCTTGCAGGATGACAATCCATTTAGAGTACTTGCCCCCTAGCAGTTGTTTTGTCAAAATATAAATCATAGGGTTGCAATCCGAAATAACTGTAGTTTTGCGGAGAAGAATGTAGTGACGGAAACGCTGGACAGCTTGAACGGCTGCCAGAGCCAATTTCTCCACATGTGAATATTTTAACTCAGTGGGATTTAAGGTCCTACTAAGATAATATATTACATGTTCCGCTCCGAACTCATCTTCTTGAACTAACACCATTCCGATGGTGGAATGCGAAGCTGCGAGGTATAAGAAGTAGTCCTGGTTGTAGTTGGGAGGATGCAACAACGGTGCATGGGTCAACGCGTGTTTAAGTGCATCAAAAGATTGTTGGGCAATCTCGTCCCAAAAGAATTGTGCATTCTGTTTCAACAACCGTGTAAAACCTTTAGTGACCTCGGCGTAGTTTGGGATGAATCGGCGTAAAAAGTTCGCTTTCCCTTGCAAACTTTGGAGTTGGCGCAAACTCGAAGGAGGAGGCAATTTGATGATAGCTTCGACCTTCGAGGGATTGACGCGAATACCGGTTTCTGAAACAACAAATCCCAGCAATCGACCTGTTTCTATACAGAAAACACACTTGTGGGGATTCAACCGAATTCGATAATGCCTACACCTCATAAAGATTGCTCGTAGGTGGACAAGGTGATCATCTCGATGTAAAGAATGAGCAGGCAAATCGTCGAGATAGGGTTGCACAATGTGCTTGATGTCATGAAATGCATAAGACATCGCCCGTTGAAAAGTGGCCCCGGCATTCTTAAGCCCAAAAGGTAACTTGCAATAAGCAAATGTCCCCCATGGACAAATGAATGCCGTTTTTGGTTGATCGGCAGGTAGAATATTGATTTGATTATAGCCTGAAAAGCCATCCATAAAGGAAAACAATTCACTTCCGGCGCAATCATCAATAATTTGATCGATATAAGGCGTAGGATAGTTGTCTTTTGGACAAGCTCGATTTATATCCCTATAGTCGATACAGATTCTTATCGTTCCTTGTTTCTTGTTAACCGGAACAATATTCGATACCCAATCCGTTAACGGGATCGGATAAATGAAACCTGCTTTCAGCAACTTTTCGACTTCTGCTTTAATCGCAGCCGCTTTTCGAGGGTGGATCTGATGCAACCGTTGCCGGACGGGTTTAGCATCTGGGTAGGTCTTTATTTCATGAACAACAATGGCAGGATCAATTCCCGGCATTTCCTCATAAGACCAGGCAAACACGTCGCGGAATTCTTGGAATAGGGCCTTGTAAATTTGGATTTCATCTTCTGTACAAGCGGCACCTATATGAATGTTTTCCTCGATTCCGGGCTTCACTGAAATATCAACGGGAATAGTACGAGAAATATTCCCTAAATTCAACTCTGAATCAGAATGTTTCGTTGGATCCTGAGCGTCTTTGACATATTCAGCGGTAAAGATAGATGAAAAATCATTTTCAAATGCATCATCCTTAGGTAAAAACGAAGATCTGTGATGGAGATCCTCCCATGGTAGATCATCTACACTTAGGATTTCGCGAAGTTGTTCGTCAGATGACACAACTTCGGGAAACGCTATCCGTTCCAAGGTTGAGGTGAAAAGTGATTCTTCATTGACCACATTCATTTGGTCGATTTCGGTTGAAGGCGAGTCGGCAAAAGACACGACAGCTTCATAAGCAATTTCATACGGACTCAAAGGCATAACATCACCGAATGAGTCTATCTCAGAGTCAGATGGGACAATCCAAGGATCGTCGTAAATAATGTTTTCTGATGTAATCATATGAATTGTCGCGAATGAAGGGTCTGCGTTAAGTGGAGGGAGAGGAAAAGTTCCCAGTAAACCGGAATCTTTAACTAAACCTACACCAACGTCCCTATAAGGGATTGTCGTCTTACCGACATGCTGGATACTCTCTGAAGAGGCTGGGTCGGATGAAAAGTATGTCAGCTGATCAATAATCACGATCTTACCGTTATATGGAAACTTGATTATTCTGAAGACCGATGAAACGATCGCTGTCATAGCATATGACCAACTTCGACCCAAAAGAAGGTTGTAGTCTAGAGGGGCATCAACCACTTCCACATCTAGACTAACGGTTTTACCTTCTACCCCTATAGGCAATTCTTGTAAAATACCAAACGGACGGAACCCACGGCCATCAAAGGCCTTAAGGATGGTGGGGGATTGGTTCAGCGGAGGAGAACCAAGGGATCTCCAACATTGAATCGACATAATACACGTTGAGGCTTCCTCATCAATCACAGTCCGATGAATAGGCTTGTTTTTGACTATCACTGGAATTTGGAAAGCCATTTGATGGGGGAGACACGGTGTACTATTTTCTAGATCAAAGATCATTAGGTTCGGGTCCTGAACATCGACAGCTCCGATAGCCGACAAAAGTAATTTCCGTTGTGCTGGACATGATTGCAGCACTTCGAGCGCCGACATTGCTGAAGGTGAAACAGCTAAGTCTTCAACAATGTTGTAATTCTGGGCTGCTCTCGCATGTGGATTGAAAGCAGACCTTCGAAGTACACCCTTGGCGGGCGGCTTTATCACTAAGTCTGGGTTAGGTTTTTCTATCTGTAGTGGATCGGAACCAGGAGTTGAAGTTGATGGATTAGAGTGAGAAGATTCTGCTTCCTTACCATCAACAGGAGCCTTACTACCATAATCTTGCGATCGAGTCGCAATCCTCACATGAGACATCATCAAAATGGGTTCTTCACTGGCATTCGAAGAAGAACCTATCATCTTATTCTCCTGCTCCGGAAATGGATTCTTTAACACAGCAGGGGTGGGAGAACCTTTGACTATTTTCACAACCTCGGCCCAATGAGGGCAATCTCTTGTAAAATGATCCTCTTCACAAATAAGACAAGGATATCGAGGTTTGCGTTTTTCGTCATTGGTTTCTGACTTTTCAGTTTTCTCCTTTGGAGCCTTGTCTGCTTTAGCCTTCTTCTTTCCTTTCTTCTTTCCACCGTTTTTTTATTTGGCCGTAGATGACTCTATAGCGTGAATGTCGGCGGTAAGTTCAGGAGGAGAAGACTCTCCTGTCGGAGAATCAGGCAAAGTGATTATTGGAGTATTGGAGGCCTTGGAAGACTTCTTCTTACTCTTCGTAGTCACTATACCAATCATACCATCAGCGGCATGAGATCCCGAAGGAGCAGCAGCGATTTGATTCGACTTTGGAAGATCCGGAATCTTCTCGTGTAACGTACCCGACTGAGTGTAAACTAAGTCAAGGTATTGCACTTGAGCAATGACTTGCTCCTCAGTAACTACTCCGGCCTTAGCTACGTCTTCAGTAATCTTTGGTAATAATGATTTGACAAACCATTCAGCTAAGATTTGGTCCAGAATAAAAACTTTCACTAACCTCCTACGACGTCTCCACTCATGGATGTGATCAGAAATGTACGTGGACGTCGATTGTTTTAGCGAAGTTAATAATTCCGTGCCGTTATCGTATCTAACCGGCAATTGAAAGTGAGTTAAGAACGAGGTAGCTAACTGGCTAAAGTTGTAAAAGGAGGCCCGTGGCAACTCAATGTACCACTTGGCCGTGAGACCAATGAGTGTACGCTGAAAAAGACGTAAGCAGATGGAATCATCAGAGATAGAATTCGAAGCACACCAGAGGTGGTAAGTCATCACATGATTGGACGGATCCTCTCCAGACTTACCTTCGAACTTGGGTATATCGCTGGGCAACTTATTTGGCATTGGCAGCCAGAACTGAAGATATTGAATTGGATCATTAGTTAGGCGCGTCAAGTCGGGTAAATCCAAAGTTGCGATAAACGGTAACTGCCGGTTAGGATCTCTAAAACTCTGGGTCACAATACCAGCCCCAGGAGGAGGATATCCAGGATAACTAGGAACAGGAGTCGCATTTGGGATATTATATCCTCCTGGAAAACCAGGATTAACCGGACCGTACTGGGGTTGTTGAGGTTGTTGATAAGTGTACCCAGGATACGGTTGATACTGGTAGACCGGTTGTTGGACAGCTTGCCCATGTTGGTACTGTCCCTGGTATGGAGGTTGAACAAATTGAGGTTGAGTAGTGACAACCGTACTTATACCAGGCTGACCTACAGGCATCTGGACCGTGGTTTGAATCGTAGATCCAGACAACGGTAAAGATGTCTGAGGTGTGGTAACAGGGACAGTAGAAACTGGAGCCGTCGATACTCCAGAAGTGAGTATGGTAGATGTAGCAGTAGTTGCAGCAGCCGTTTGAGATGGAGTACTAGGTGCAATTGCCGGCTGAGTAACTACCGAAGCTACAGAAGTTTGAACATTGGGCTGGATAGGTTGCGGTTGCTGGGTTGGACCAGAAACTACGGGCTGTCCAGCTTGAGGAAGCATCTGTATACTTGGTTGCAACACCTATTGACCCTGTGATGGATCCCACACTAACATTCCAGGGTATTGACCCGTAACAGGTTGAGGATACTGAGATCCATAACCAGATTGAGGGTAGGATTGATAATTGTAAGGTGCAGTTCCCATACTTGGAACATATGATTGACCTTGAGGCGGTTGATAACCTTGACCTGAGTATTGACCTTGAGGTTGATAACCTTGAGGTAAATACTGATACTGGGGTTGTCCTTGACCTTGAGGTTGGTACCCTTGAGGTTGATAACTTTGGGGTTGATACCCTTGAGGTTGCCATCCTTGGGGTTGCCATCCTTGAGGTTGATATTGATACTGAGGTTGACCTTGGGGTACATATTGAGGCTGAGGTTGACCTTGAGGCACGTATTGCACCATAGGTACATACTGACTTTGAGGTTTCCCCCCAGACACGATTTGTGTACCTTGAGGTTGCCCCCCAGGCGTTAACTGCGGTTGCCCCCCAGGCGGTAATTGGCCACCTTGAGGTTGGGAAACGGGAACTGAACCTGACATCATGTAAATGTCTCCTACACCCAATGGTACATTACCACTATTTCCAGCAAATAACCCATGATCAACGGGTTGAGGAGATGCCCCCGCAAAGGTACCAGAAAGTGACTGATACCCAGTGGGAACAGAAGGACCGCCGTGTACAAAAGATTCAGGACTTTGAGTAAACACGGACGACTGACCAGACATATTTACAGGATTATATATACCTCCAGGTGGAAAAGGAGTACGAGGTGTAGAAAAACCTACTGAGTTGTCCAAAAAGTTGGTTAATGCAAGGTACCAAGGAGTACTTCTAGGAGGACTGTAAAAGATGGATTCACGCTCCCTTAGATCAATAGTAAGTTGACCTTCAAGGTAAGAGACACCTATATCCTCTTCTGGAGCAAGTTCTTCTATAGCAATCAAACCAGAGGGAAGATCTTCGGTGATAATTCTTTCTATTCTCGGTGAATCAGGGACACTAGAAGTTGGAGTAACAGGTTCAGAAATTTCAGGTTCTTCGCCTGTTTCACTGGCAGATGAAAAACTACCAGCAAGCTCGGAAACTGTAACAGTTTCGGGATTGTAACCTGTTTCTAAACTTTGGTAATCTGGATGGACTACCAAGGAAGATTCTCCTTCTTCAGGCGAACCTACTCTACTATCACTAGGAGGAGTTACAAGGACCTTTAAACCTTCTAAATTACCCGGGTCGTCTCGAGGAGGTGATCCCCTAAGTCTACGGGATCTTCTCAACAATTCGGCCACAGAAACAACTTCAGGAGACTGGCCCCGAAGTCTACGGGACTGTCTCGGTAATTCCGCCACAATTAAAGATTTTAACACACGAAAACAAAGTAAAAATTTCAAATCAAACCACCTAAAGTCTTCTAAGAAGCAAACAAATTTGAAGCACACGCCTAAATAATCTAGAGCGTCAAACCAAACACAAACAGTAGTCTTCCGGACCAAAAGCGCTAGTTGGTGATTAGGCCCAACATCGCTGGATTCAGTACAGAAATGGCGGTTGAAACAGTTACCCCGGCAACCTGCTTAATGAATAGACCGGCACAAGTTCCTCCACTTTAACCGTCTCGAAGTGAAGTGAACCCCCCGGAAAATCCAAGTGAGTATAACCGACGTCTGCTCCAGGTACAGTGGGACCTTCCCTCCACCGTCACCTCGGTAGAACCCTAAAGATTATGGTCACTAAAGTTACCAATCACAACAATTACACCTGGGGGAACAGTCTAAACTCCGACAGCACGCAAGGGCAGAGTAACTAGCTCAATCCCCTTACCGGCTCCTTGACAACAATCCAAGGTTTACCGATAAGTGACCCCTGGCTCCTCGACAATGGTTAATCCGAGGTTTACCGTTTGTAATACGTACTGTCTGGCGTCGTTCCCAACGAGGGAGGAATGATCCCCTCACTGGTTCGGACACGAGCTCATGCTTCTCCTTTAAGAGGAGCTTTCCCAGAGTGTAACTGAAACAATTGGATTTATTCTACTCAAGATAAACTATCTGTTTGGTTTTGTAGTGTTGGAGAGTTAAGTACTCACCTACTCCAAGACCGTAGCCTAAGCTATGTTGGTGTTTCAGAGCCCTAGAAAAATAAAGATTACTAGATTGATTTTAATTTAAGCGTTACTTTTAAGGTTGTTTCTTAAGTCAAAAGGTGATGGAAGTGAAACCGGTGGTGTGTTGACTCGACTCGAAACCACTACAAAATGCACCTAGAATGATTTACCCACTACTTTACTTTTTCGATGAATTGCTTAACTAAAAAGTTGAGAGAATGCAATCTTTATAAAAGCAACTTCTTAATTAAAGACAATCAAAGAAACAATTCGTTTGTCTTTTCCAAGCATAAAAACATGACCGCTCTTTACATGCACGAAAAAACTCTTTTTCTTTTTCAAAAACAAAAAGCTACTTGAAACAAGACTTTTTAAAGAAGATGTTTTTGTATTTTTCTTTTAATAAAGCAAATAAATCTAAGGTAACAAAAATCAATCTTAACAACTCTTAAAATCTACGAAAATTCACTCACAAGCAAACTAAAAAGTAAATTTACTCTAAGCAATCTTAACGAGGCCAAAACTAACAATGATTATTCTAAGGTGTTTTACTTGATCACAATCAAATCAAGGACTAGCTTATTGCAGAACCAAAAACTAGTCAAAACAAAACTCTAATCTTTTTGTTCTTTTGTAAAATGGAAATCAACACTTTATAAACAAGTAATTCGAAATTTGACCCAAAACAACTTAAATGGAAAGCTGCTCACACAAGGAGACTTTACGACAGGCCCGACTTCTAAGAAGGCTGACAAACCAGAGAGATCTAAGGTTGGACAACTTTCTACCGTCAAAGTCACTACAGGACCTATGTAAAAATCAAACCCTAGGCCTAAACTTTGTTGAAAACCACTAAAACACTCAAAGCTCACAAAACAAGTTCAGGTGAAAATTTTTGACAGGGTACTAAAGGATCTGGGCAGAAAACACTAAGAAAAATCAAAATCTAAAAGCAATTAAAGCAAAAAATGGAATTTTCCTAAATTTTACAGGAAGACGCAGGCAACCCGTTGTCACAGGTGCGGCCCCGCTCTGTGCAAACGGCAACAGCGCATCCAAAGACGCACTGTGCAGTACTTAGAGGATGCGTCCTTCGGGAAAAGTTAAGAAAAACCAAGACTAACCAAATCTAAAGCTAAGCCACCCAAATACTAATTCTCACAGTCAAAAACCAGAAAACAAAAATGATTTTCTCAGAGCAAAGTTCACACAAAGGAAAAGACTCTCTCATTAATGGATTCCCCAGTGGAGTCGCCAATTTGTCGTGGCGGAAAAAGTTGTTTGTGCGGACACAACTGACCTCCCTAGGAGTCTAAACTCTCTAGCGACAAACAAGACAAAATGGAGTGATCTTTCTCTAAATACACCTTTTAAAACATGAAAACTACAAGTGTTTAGGCTTACCTTATTCCAAAACGCTGTTGTTGTAGTCCGTCCTTGCCGATCCGGATGAGCTCCTCCTTCACATCAATTCCTGCAACCACAAACAATCAAACAATTACCAAGCACTTGCATTTCATATAATAAAACATATATCCAACATGCAGACCAAGGAACACATGAAATAACTCATTAACACAAGCTATTGAGAAAAATAAACCAGTTTGTATTAATAACGAAACAAAGGAAACTCTTACAACCTGGCCTTGGTGTTGTGCAAGTTCCTCCCAGGGTCCACCAAGGGTTTTCCTCTACTTTGACAAAGCTCACCCACTTCCAAGTAGAATCAAGCAAAGACAATCTCTCCTCACAAGGTTCTAAATGGGAGTCCTAAATTCTGCAGCATTTACTCAAAGAAAATGTATAGCTCCAACCTCCCCTCCTTCTGGCCCAAGGTCTTTATTTATAGTGCTGTAAAGAGGTTATTCAGGTCCACCATCAATGGGATAATCCCCCTCTTTGGGTGGGATAGCTCCCTTATTGATGGGATAAGTTCCTCCTTAATAGGGATACATGAACCAGCTGGAGGCACATCCATTTCATCAAACCGACCTCTAGAAAGTTCTAGAAGTAACCACAAGTAACTTTTTTAAGATGAAACTTGCGCATTTTGCCTTTTACAGAAGGACGCACCTGTCCCTTGACATACAGAGCGTCCAAAGACGCAGTTTTTGTGAACATTGTGAGCGTCCCCGCAGGTAAGGCTTGAGAGAACCTGCGACCCCAGAGATAAACACATTTTTACAAGACTTTCTCTCATCTTTGAGTTTGAGATGGATAGCAGAGGCATAAGACTTGCCTAAGAGGGTAGCATGACTGTTGATTTGAGCCATACTAACTGTAAGTGGTCATGGTGACATTTTTTAGTGTAACACTTATTGTGTGGACTCTACAATTTGTCAGGCACCTGGAAGATTCAGAAAACAAGATCATGAGGGTTTTCGATTACTGGATCGATAGCATTTTTTGGTGCTTTCACCATTGAGTTTGTGATTGATACATCTATCAGTTATAGTGAAGCTGAATGCTGTTTTTTCAAAGGACCAAGAGGTAAGTATATGAAGTCCTTGAAAACTTGGATTAAAATTCTATTGTGCAAGAAAAGGGTTATGCCATGGAATTAATGTTTAGAAGAGATTTGAAGGGGGCTACAGGAAGAGGAAAAACATTCCAAAGAGATCTAGATTTAGGTGTTGATTATAGTCCTCTGTTGGTAGAATCTGATAGTGATGAGGAAAGTAGTGTTCTGAAGACACCTCTAGGTGCGCTGCAGACAGTGAAGCAGGGTATTGCAGGGATACCACATCCACCCACTCCACTTCCACCATCACCTCCACCTCACAAACCTACACCTACACTTTCGCTGCCACCTCCACCTCCACTATTCAATATGACCAACGCTATGAAGATGCCCATATTCAAAGGTCTAGGGACAGAAGACCCTGAACAATTCTGGTTTGTAGCAAATGTTATGTGTAAGTCAGAATAGATTACAGATGATGATTTGAAGAAAGCGCAACTAGTTACAACACCAAAATATAGAGCACTAAGCTGGTATATTAAGTATTTTTTGGTTCATCCAAATGCAACACTGGAAGAAATGAGGAAAGCGCTCAATAATGAATTCAAGAAGTCCAAGTCGCAACCTTAGTCGTTAACAAAGATAAAAGAGATATAACAGAAGGTAAATGAGTCTGTATGGGACTTTGGTCAAAGATTGAAATTTCTGCTACAATAGGCTAATATGCAGATCATGGATGAAAAACACAAGGGCTGGTACATTTCTTCTCTATTGCCCCATTTGAGATTACCACTGTCATAACAGAATATTCGAATGTAGGCTGAAGCACTAGAGATTTCCATGAAAATGGAAGCCTCACCTATTGAGGATACAAATCTAGGAGTGCATCAGATTCAGTCACAGTTGGCTAGCGTGCATATGGAGTTGCAGAGCCTCAAAAAGGGAAAGGAAATCTAGAATGAGGTTCGTGTAGAGGTATGGTGTTTGAAATGTAAGGGCCATGGTCATGAAAAGGACCATTTCCTGGTGTATCAAAATTACCTTGTTGGGGGAGGAATTGTCCCCCTGAATCGAGAAAAGACTTCTGGGCCAAGTACGAGTGTAGTACAGTGGTGCATTATTTTCTAGATTACAAGGAAACATATGACAAAAAAATTTCATTTTCTACAGAAGTTTGTGTAGACTCCACAATAGTTGTTCTGTAATTTCTGTAAGTCTGTGGGTCATGATGAGCGCAATTTCTGAAGTTATGAAATGATGATGGACATAACACCAATGTATAGAGTACAAATGGAGGCTCATCCTTAGGATCAAGGAACAACTGCAGCGCACAGAGGGTTTCAAGGACAAGGAATAGGATATGGAGGAGGAGTTGGAAGAGGTCGTATCTAGATCATTTGCTACAATTGTGGAGAACCAAGTCACTTTGCGTGAGATTGTCAGTATCTAATGCACCCCTCATGTCAATATTGTCGCAAGTTTGATCATGTCATAGAATATTGCCTCATGTTCATTGCAAATGTGAAAGAAAAGAAGACTTAGACTCAATATCCTACCCAAAACATCTAGATGATGAGATCTAAATTGCGTGAAGAGGGTCCTAATGTCAATATTGTCATGCGAAGTGGCATAGCGACCAGGGAGGATAAAGGGAAGAAACCAGAGGAAAATGTATGGGTTCACAAGGTTATTGATAAGGAGACTGGATTTGATGTAAATAAGGTGAAGGAAACATTTATGGAAGAAAAAAAGAGCTTCACGGATCCAGGGGCTTCTACTTCAAGGACTCAAAGTACACACACAGAGAAACCTAAAGGAGTCAGCACTGTGTGATCAGAAAATTATCCTAGATGACTTTTTGCTCAAAAATGAAAGTCAAAGGATGCTCCTGAAAATAGTCTCATTGCATAGATCTCTTCATTTTGAATCTAATGCAATTTGAATGGACCAAAATGGATTCTGGATGAAGGAGTTATTGTAAAAAGAAATTTTCCCAATGTCCTTAGAAAAGGAGGCAATTTCTTATAAATGGGACTTAATGGAGAATATGCATTTCTTAAGGAAATGTAACATCAGAAAGGTTCCAAGGGAGTACTTAGACCAAAGACCTTAAGGACCCCCAATTAGCAATCTCTAATATATCGCATCAGATGAAGGTCTACATGCAATATTGAAACCTTGGGCAAAGCCAATTGCAATTGCGATGAAGCAGGTCAACGATTGGCGATATCCATATATCACATCGAAATAATGCATCATATGTGATACAGACCTCGGGCCATTGGACAAAGCGATTGCGATGGGCCGATAGCACCAATCGGCGATTGGCGATTGGATCACAACAATACAAAGGGCCAGTGCAAAAGTGACTTGCAATAGTGTGATGAGTGATGATGCGATCACATATTGAACGTTGGATCGTGAGCTTGATCTAACGGTGGATGATTGATGGTGGAGTATTGCATTGATATTGTGTTAAGTTCATGAACTGGGGCTCCTACTTATTGCGATTGCGATATGCGATCAGAGTGCGGATCCAATAGGATTATGGATGTGATTGAATCCCATTTGAAATCCCGCTTTGCATCTAAACATTGGATTTCTGTATTTTTTTCCGTGTATTGGTCAGTTCATGGGTTTTGAGCATTACGCAATGCGATTGCCATATTGCGGTAAAGGAACAGACCCGAGAGGATTACAAATGCGATTGCATATTATTTTAGTTGTGGCTAAATGGATCGTGATGTGTTTTTGTGAGTTTCACCTGTGTATTTCCATTATATGCCTAATTCAGGATTTCTGCATAGGAAGGTCAAACGACCAGGTTGCCCATGCCCGCTCGTTCATTTCAATGGAAAACTGCTTCTTATAATGAAACAGTCAGTCTTTGATGATGGAGGCAGACTGTAACTGATGTGTTACAAAAATCACAGAGAACACAGTTAAAAAAGGATTCACAGAGGTTGAGAGATAACACAAAGAGCTTGAGAAAGCCAGCGAAGCCACCAGAGGTTGGGGGCGATGGAAAAGGGGTGATTCTCAGAGAGCTTGAGTGTAGTAGAGTTGCAGAGCCAGAGAGCTTGAGCGCAGCAGAGTTGCAAAGCAAGAGAGCTTGAGCGCAACAGAGTTGTAGAGCCCAGAGCCCAAAGCCAGAGCCCAAAGCCAGAGCCCAGAGCCCAAAGCTAGAGATGAGAGCCAAGAGGCAAGAGCCAAGAGCCGAGAGTTAGAGCCAAGAGCCGAGAGCTAGAGCCCAGAGCCTAGAGCCAGAGTTGAGAGTCGAGAGCCAGAACCGAGAGCCAAGAGCCGAGAGCTAGAGCTGAGAGCTAAGATCCTAGAGCTAAGAGCCAAGAGCCAGAGACGAGAGCCAAGAGCCAAGAGTGAGAGACGAGAGCCGAGAGCTAGAGAGCCAAACAGCCAGGAATAAAGATGGTATTCTAAGCCCATTGGTTTAGTTGTAAACCTATGGAGTTGAGTGTGAAACTTATAAAAGAAGCATTACCATAACCCCAAAGAGCCAAGTCAAGTTGACAAGAGCTCACAGAGACATAGCCCAAGAGGTTTGGGTGAACTCCTAATTATATTGTTATATGCATTATTTGTTGTTATATGTTTTTATATCAGTTTAAGAAAATCAACTTAAAGCACTTAACAGTGAAAGGAAAACACAAGCGTACACCTATTTCAAGTTCTTTTAATTCCGCAAATTATCAATCATAAGCATAGATCTTGGAAATATATAAGCTTTGGAGTGGGAGAGGTTCTTGTAAGCTGACAAGAAGCCTTCAGTGCCCCATTTTAGATTAGGTGGTATCAGAGCATCAAGTTGATTAACCCCACCTTCAAAGAAGGTGATATCAGAACAAGTTATACGAGACCAAGTTATACTAGAGCAGGTGGTATCATGAAACAAGTGGTATCATGATGCTTGATTGATCAAAGCAGGATGATTGATTGACAGAGTAATCTATTTTCTTGCTTAACTTGAAAGGTGTTTAAACAATCAAGGATTGATTGTTTGATTGTTTGTAAACTGATTGTTGTTTGAGTTTGCAAAGGTGAAGGGAAAGCTATTGATAGCTAAGTCTAGGAGAGGAAAAGAAGGAAGAAGAGCTAAAGGCATTCTTCTTATCCCAAAGGACCTAAAAGAAATCCTGGAAGCACAAGAGGTTTGTTGCAAAAGGTTGCTTGAATAAGCTCTTTGTTAATCTTGTTTGAAGTTCTTTTTTTCATTTTCATAATGACAACTTCTACAAGTGAGTCCTCAAAATCCTCCTTCATCACAGGATTCTTTGATGAAGACATGAAGCAAGACTTGTTCATCATGATGGATATGGTGAGAGAAATGTATGAGGATGGAAGGAAGAGCATCATACTTCGAGAGCAGTTGAATTCCATGAAGGAACAGAAGCAGTTGCTTTCTGACAAATTGCAGCAAATGAAGAGACAACTTCATATTGCAAATATGAATCTGGAAAGGATGCATGAGTTGGAGACATAGTTCTTTGTTGCCAAAGAAGACTTAGTCAAGTATCAGCTTGAAGAAGAGGTAAATAATTCTAGTTTGTCTTCAATTTCCTCTAAAAATGATTATGTTGGTTCTTTTGAAAAACATACCAGAGGCGTAGGTTCCAAGTTAGTGTCCAAGATGGGATATGAAAGAAAAGGCTTGGGAAAACATGCACAAGGTATAGTTGAGCCAATAATGGTTGAGGAAAGGCCTAAGTATTTGGGTCTTGGCTATGGAAAATCTTATGGAGAAAGTTCCAAAGCTGCCATGAAGACAATTGAAACAGTTCCAAGAAGGAGTTTCATTTCAGGTCTTCCACCTCAAGAGTGTGAAGATTGTATTCTTGAGGAATGTAATAGTGTGAAGCATACTTTGCAGAAAGAAGTTGTTCATAAGCATACACTTGAACCAAAGAGTTGTTGAAACTCTGAAACCATTAAAGAGGTTGATGGTGTTCCAAAGGGAGCTACTTCTTCATTCGATTCACCCCCTCATGAAGGCGATAAAGGTGAAAGAGAAACATATAAATCTGGTTTTAACCATATCCCTTTTGATTATGTTCAGCATGGTAAATTTCCATTTAAGTATGGGAAAAGAATTGCATGTTCCTTTTGTGGTTTGGATAACCATAGTGTTTCTAGATGTTGGAAGAGAATGGCCACATATAGGAAACTTTTAAAGGAAAGGAAGCAAGAAGCCAAAGGTCCACTAGACAAGGCAAATCATGTTGTGAAGAGGATGCACATGTGTTGCACTTACTACCATAAGCAAGGACATATTGCTGCAAAATGTTGGACTCTGAATCCAACAATGCTTCCACGAAACTTGAAGAGGGTGGAAAGAGAGAATCGCAGGAATGGAAAGAAAGATGCCATGAATGATGTGTTTCAGGATGATTCACATGTTGATGCTGACATGTAGACAAAGGTAGCACCTTTGAAATGGATTGTTAAGAAATGGTTAGAGTTGTTATCCAATTAAGGTTGCATGTCTTTTGAAAATGCATCAAATCAATAGAATGCATTTCTTTGTTAATGGAATGCAAGTTGCAGGGTTTTACCAACAAGGTGAATGGAAAAGTTGAGTAGGATACTCACTTTATTGCTACAACATTATGTTCATTTCAGCTTCAAAAGTACAATGTATTTAAGCGAATGTTGAAGGATGAAACATTATATTTCATTTCAACTTTGAAAGTACAGTGTACTTAAGCGAAAGTTGAAGGATGAAATGCATGCATGAGAATGATGTGCATGAACATAGGGATGTTGATGATTTCCTTGTATTTGAACATGTATGTGTAATTAACTTGAAGGGTTGATTGCTTTGTTTTTAAGCATGCATGTAATGTTAATGTTGATTGGGAAAAAGTTGATTTGGTCTCCAAGATGGAGATGATGATGAAGTGTTTCATATTTGAAAAATAATCCTACAGTTATTTTTCTGCATGCTTGACTTGAAGGGTCAATTGTTTTAAAGGCATGTTTTGTTGGCTTGTTATCTAGTCAATCATTTGTATGCAGATGTAAAGACATGGAGGTGTTCACAAGATGTGAAATCTGTTTCTTTTGATGAAGCAAGAGTTTAGGCCATCTAGTTTT
Organism: Pinus tabuliformis; assembly: GCA_031772625.1. Lineage (NCBI taxonomy): Eukaryota > Viridiplantae > Streptophyta > Pinopsida > Pinales > Pinaceae > Pinus > Pinus tabuliformis. The sequence continues at coordinate 951,009,659 of CM062818.1, forward strand.
GTCTGTAATTCTGTTGTTCTTGAAAAGATGTCAATAGAAGATTTTTGTAACAGGTACAAATGAAAATTTTTGTGAAGAAGATGTAACTTCACATTTTTTTGAGCCACCTTGGATCAATGATCAAGGTAGAAAGGTTTAAACTACCTACTATAACGTTCTCAGCAGGAGTTCTGTATGAAGTCAAGGAGGAAGACAGTTCTTAACTGGAGGACAAGCACACATCTAGGAAGGAAGGTGTTGACTATCTTTGAGTTTTGGTTTAGAGGCACTATGCAAGGCAAGTGTATGGAGGCTGAAAGAAGAGGGTGTTGTTACTCTCATCTACTATTCAGATCAATATATCAAACTTTTGGGGTCCAAAAGATTTCCAGTGGGGAGGAGTGATCAGAAAATGATCCTAGATGACTTTTTGCTCAAAACTCAAAGTCAAAGGATGCTCCTGAAAATAGTCTCATTGCATAGATCTCTTCATTATGAATCTAACGCAATTTGAATGGAACAAAACAGACTCTGGATGAAGGAGTTATTGTAAAAAGAAATTTTCTCAATGTCCTTAGAAAAGGATGCGATTTCTTATAAATGGTACTTAATGGAGAATATGCGTTCTTAAAGGAAATGTCGCATCTGAAAGGTTCCAAGGGAGGACTTAGACCAAAGGCCTCAAGGACCCCCGATTAGCGATCTCCGATATATCACATCGGAGGTATGTCTACATGCAATATCGGAACCCTGGGCAAAGCCGATTGCGATTGCGATGAAGCGGGTCGGCAATCAGTGAATCGACGATATCTATATATCGCATCAAAACAATGCATCTGATGTGGTACAGACCTCGGGCCATTGGAAAAAGCAATTGCGATGGGCCAATAGCGTCGATCGACGATCAGCGATCGAATTGCAACAATACAAAGGGTCGATGCACAAGTGACTTGCGATAGTGCGATGAGCGATGATGCGATCACATATTGATCGTTGGATCACGAGCTTGATCGAACGGTGGAGGATCGATGGCAGAGTATTGCATTGCTATTGTGTTAAGTTCATGAACTCGGGATCCTACTTATTGTGATTACGATATGTGATCAGAGTGTGGACCCGATAGGATTATGGATGCGATTGAATCCCATTTGAAATCCGGCTTTGCATTCAAACATTGGATTTTTGTGTTTTTTTTTATGTATTGGTCAGTTCATGGGTTTTGAGCGTTATGCAATGCGATTGTGATATTGCGATAAAGGAACGGACCCAAGAGGATTATAAATGCGATTGCATATTATTTGAGTTCTGGCTAAATGGCTCATGATGTGTTTTCATGAGTTTCACTTGTGTATTTCGGTTATATGCCTAATTCAGGATTTTTGCATAGCAAGGCCAAACAACCGGTTGCCCGTGCCCGCCAGTGCATTTCAATGGAAAATTGATTCTTGTAATGAAATAGTCAGTCTTTGATGATGGAGGTGGACTGTAACTAATGTGTTACAAAAAGCACAAAGAACACAGTTAACAAAGGATTCAGAGAGGCTGAGAGATAACACAAAGAGATCGAGAAAGCTAGAGAAGCCACCAGAGCTTGGGGGCAATGGCAAAGGGGTGATTCTCAGAGATCTTGAGCGCAATAGAGTTGCAGAGCTAGAGCCAAGAGCCAGAGCCGAGAGCCAAGAGCTGAGAGCCAGAGCTGAGAGCCAAGAGCCGAGAACCAAAGTCGAGAGCCAGAGCCTAGATCTGAGAGCCAGAGCCCAGAGCTGAGAGCCAGAGTTGAGAACCAAGAGCAAGAGCCCAGAGAAAAGAGCCAAGAGCCAAAACCCAAAGCCAAGATCTGAGAGCCAAGAGCCAAGTGCCAAGAGCCAAGAGCCAGAGCCAAGAGCCAAAAGCCGAGAGCCAGAGCCGAGAGCCGAGAGCGAGAGAGCCAAACAGCCAGGGTAAAAATGGTATTCTGAGCCCATTGGTTTAGTTGTAAACCTATGGAGTTGAGTGTGGAACTTGTGAAAGAAGCATTACCATAATCCCAAAGAGCCAAGTCAAGTTGACAAGAGCTCATAGAGACATGGCCCAAGAGGTTTGGGTGAACTCTTAATTATATTGTTGTTATGTGTGTTGGTTATTATTTGCATTATTTGTTGTTCTATGTTTTTATATCAGTTTAAGAAAATCAACCTAGAGCGCTTAACAGTTAAAGGTAAACACAAGCATACACCTATTTCAAGTTCTTTTAATTCCGCAAATTATCAATCATAAGCATAGATCTTGGGAATATATAAGCTTTGGAGTGGGAGAGGTTCTTGTAAGCTGACAAGAAGCCTTTAGTGCCCCATTTCAAATCACTGTGCCAAATACATATCCCTCATTGTTGGCATCTTTTTTACAAACCTACATGAAGCTCCTAAGGGATAAAAAGGTTGTAGATGGACTGCAAGAATTGATAGATAACTACACTGGAAAGAATAAGTCATTACCGGAATAGTGCATGGCACATAAGGTGGACAAAATTGAGAAAAGGACTGGTCGCGAAATGAAATTGACTACCCAGATTGGAGAATACGAAATGGACAAGGTAATTCTTGATTTAGACTCTAATGCAAATGTTCTGCCAAAACAAACTTGGGAAAGAATGGGAAGACCAATGCTACAGTGGTCCCTAATCTAGCTGAGGATAGTGAATCAGCAAAATATTATTCCTATGGCGCGCCTACATGGAGTGACTGTGGATATCGAAGGGGCACGCGCTATCGCCGATTTCGAAGTGATTGAAATAGTGGACGAAAGTAACCCATATCTAGAACTACTTTGAATCGATTGGGAATTTGATATGAATGCAATCATCAACCTTAAGAAGCACAGTATGACATTTGAAAAGAAAGAACTGAGAGTTATTGTGCCATTGGACCGAGCCCAAAGTGTGTGATATACTGAAGTAGTCCACGATTATGATGAGGAGGAAGATATTGAGAATATCTATAAGCTGACAGCGTAAGATAAATATTGGATCAACCCTACGACGGATGGATGGATTACGTGGGAGAAGGACAACTCCTGCAATTCAGATTCAGATGAGGAGCTTGAACAATGGAAAAAGAGGTTGCATGAGGTATCGTCATTGCAATTTGATGAGCCTCATAAATGGGTAATTATATGGGTTCATTTTACCTCCTAACCTAGTCAAATCAACCATTCTCTTAGCTTATTGTATGATTTTCTGATTATATTTATGCTTATAGAGTGAGTTGAGTTAGTTATGATGCCATGTGGTCTAATATGTGTTTAATGCAGATTATTGATGAATTTTGAGGTCAAAGTCAAGGATCCAGTGGACAAATGGCAACAATAACTTGAAGTGGACAAAGGAGAGGACTTATAGGAGGGAATCCCCCTCATTTATTACTCCTCACTTCGAATTCCCCTTCATTCAGCTCGGAGTACAAGCAGCCAAGTCATGCACTAGAAGGCAGTCGAGCAAGTGGAGGATGACTGATGATTACCTCGATTTTTGGGAGCCAAGCGTCCCTAATTTTAAGGAAGCTATTGGAACCTTCATTTGTATAAGTAGAGAGGCCTAGGGCCTTACTAGGGTAAGATTTTTGGCGGATTTTTGCTTATGTAAACCCTGATCAACTTCGAGCTTATTATTTTGTGACAGTTTCATGCAATCTTGTTATTGTTTCGATAATAAAGATGGAATCCTTTTTGAGCTAGCATTGAAATACCTCAGAGGGCTGAAGCACTTGGGTTAGGAACCAATCCAAGTAGCCAAGCTCCTCTTTACTTGTATTTGTATGTTTTATTTCAGTTTGTAGATCAGGTTGTTGTTAAATATATTTCTTTTATGGTTAAGAATAGGTTTTTGTTTTGATGATTCAGTAGAATGCTTCCATTTGTGCTTTCTATAGCAGGTTAAGTAGTGATAAAGAGAAGATTAAAAAGGCTAGTAATAGTGCCTTGGCCTCACTTCCTCCCTTTGGGGACCATGATTTGAGGCAAAAACCCTCTTTCTGCCCCAAAAACACAGTTTTTCTTCCTTCATAGGACTTCTAGTGTTTGCAACATTTAGTAGGTTAATAGTATAGCTTTGTTTTGCTTCAGATATTATTCATCATGCTCGTTTCCTTATTTACAATAGTCTTCTTTCATGCTTTCCTTTCTTGTAGCATTTCTTAGAATTTACTTTCATAGATCATAGTTTAGACTAGTTTGATGCAAAACTCTATTTTTCTAGATGCACTCATTTCATTGCTTGTTTGATCTTATTGGTGGACTATCAGTTCCTTTGCAGTAGATATCTTCTTGAAATATGCCATCTTAGCAGCCATCACATCCTCCATCTGATACATGCCCAACAGGTTTCCCAAGTCTCCCCTCCATTCTACCTTAGTTTCCTGCATTTTCCATAGAATTTCTTCCTCTCTCCTTGAGAAAATCCAATCATCTTTCTCTCCTGATGACTCTTGGTAGACCCTAGGTGCCCTAACATATCATTCCACCCTTCATCCACCTCTTTCACCCACTCTCACACCCTCAAAATAGTTAAAACTGCTCTCGGCCTCCTCCTATAGGCCTCCTGTAGAACATTGTTTTTCCTCCTGTAGATCCCCTGTGTCCTCCTGTAGATTTTCCTGTAGGCTTTATTTTGAAGGAAGAGTATGGGAAAAGCCTCCAAAAAACCACCTGAGACCTCGTAGGACCCATACACACCATCCTACATCCTCTTAAGTCCCAAAACCGCCCTTCAACACAACCTATTCGCTGCCACATTCACACACAATAAATTACATGCATGAAAAATTCACATAAAAATCCAAAAAGATGTTTTTTGCTCATTTACTTCCAAAAATAGTTTAGTTAGATGTTGTTTAATTCCTTGAGTAGGTAATGGAATTCTTTTCATGGTTTTCATACTTCTTTCTGCAAAATTATGATTAGTTGGTTAATTAGGATTTACTTGCTTTTCTTTACATTTTAGTCTTTCTCCTTTCTGCAGTTAGAGTAGTATCTATAGAATAGTCTTTCTCTCCTTTCATCACATATAGAGCTTCTTCTGGAATCCATAGAAGTTGGCTTGAGCTCCTAGTGATCTTGTGTCGGCTGACCAAGTGACAACCTGTAGTAAGAACTAGTACTTGTGCATACATCATCGTCGCTTCCAAGTTTGTTACGAACTACCGGGTTGATAAGAGTAAAGTAGGCAGCACAGGAGTTGCAGCATTATTGTTGCAACACTGGTGCTCACCACTTTTTGCCGTCGTTTCCAGGGAAGCATCAGAGTATTCTGTGATTACTGCTTTCTTCTATTTTCTATTGCAACATTCTGCTAATAGTTTATTTCAGCAAAAGTAGACTAGTCCTTTCCTTGCTTTCCTTTTAAATTCTGCAAATTTCATTTCAGCAAGAGTAGACTAGTCATTTCTCTCCCTTCAAGTTCTACATTTCCTTTCTTTCCTTTTCAATTCTGCAAATTTCATTTCAGTAAGTTCACTTCAGCTAGTTGCAATTTGTTTTGTTCAATCAATTTCAATTTTGTAGGTACTATCAGTGTGGGGAAAAAGAAACAAAAACCAACCAAAAAGATTTCCTTTCATGCCTCATAGGAATAGAGATAACTCAGGAAAAGTAGTACCCAACACCCCCACTGCTGCACACAGCCAACCTTCTCTCTTCTTCGGTGGCTACGATCAAGAAGAACCTTTAGGAGAACAACCAGACATATTTGAAGAACCTATAGGGGAAGAAGAAGAAGAAAACATTCCTTTGGAGCCAATGGATGAACCCAGAAATGCTAGGGGGAATGGAGAAAGAATAGAGGGTACCTTTCCCATTAGAGAGACCAATGGGGATACCAAAATGAAGAATATAAGCCCTTCCACCCTACCTCATTTCCATGGTTTGACTACAGAAGATCATAACACCTTTTTGTTTGAGTTTGTTGTTATCTGTCGAACCTATGACTATGCAGAAGATGAGAAAAAGTTGAAACTGTTCCTTTCTACTCTCAAGGATGCAACATTGCACTAGTTCATGGGATTACCTGGCAATAGCGTCACAACTTGGGCTCAGATGCAGCAAGCCTTTAACAACAAGTATCAAGACTATTGTAGGTCAAAATATACTAAAGAAGAAATTTTTCGAATGACTATAGGAAGTGATGAGTCCCTGGAAGGCTATGAGGAGAGGTTCCAGCTTAGTTACAAAAGGGCCAAGTGTACACTTGACCCTAAGTCTCTGAAGTTGGTCCTGCTCAGGGGAATTCGGGAAGATCTTTTAGACACTCTCCATGTATTGGCTGAGGGAGACATCTACCAACTGTCCTATGAGGACATAAATACTGTTTTTATGAACCATTCTAGAGTAGCCAAAAAGAAAGGTAGGGGGAGTCAACCCATTGCCAGTACCTCTTCCTCTAACTCATCCATTAAAGGATAAATTGGAAACATGCTGGAAGACTTCAAGAGTGAGATGCTGTAGACTCTTGCCATGCAAATGGATACCTTGCATATCAAAAGGAAACAAGAGGAAGTAGAGAGGGCTTTGGCCATTTTTTTCCCTAGATGCACCAGGAGGCATCCTAGGAATGAATGCCCATTGAACTCTATAGAGGTTTATTCAGTCTGTGAAGAAAATCATTCTACAGATAAGTGCCTTTCCTTACCCGGACTTAAAGCTGTATATCAAGGGGCTGAGGGAGTCACTAAGTAGCTCTATTACATAAACCAAAGAAGGCCGCATGGACCTAGACCATACCAATAGGGGATGCAAGGGACATCTCAGGCATACTACAACCCCAACCAAGTCACTTCCATACCTTCTTGGGGCTCCCCTGCTCATCCTTCCTGGTCCACGCCTCCTCCTTGGTTCTTCACATCTCAATGTCATGCCCAACCAGCGAACCATTCATTTCAATCCTATGCTCAACCACAACCTCAGTGGAATGGACCTCATTAGTGGTGGAGGCCCCAATACAACTCTCTTCCCGCTCTTTTACCTCCACCACCTTCCCAGCCACAACCGTTACCTCCTACTCCTCCAAAGCAACCCCAAATGTCTTCCCAGCCAAATCCAAACCAGAACAACAGACAGGCTCAGCAAGTGTATAGTGGGGAACCATCATGCCCAACTTATGCTATGGAGATTTAAGAAATTAAATTACGATCTGGGAAAGTTCTCCCAGATAGCCAGCCTCCACCCAGGGAGGTTGAGGAAGATAGAGAGGAAAGTGAACCTAAAGCAATTCCACCCTTTCTTGAGAGACTATCCGTGATAGTCCACCCTACTCCAGAAGAAACTGAACTCCTGGGGGAATTGAAACATTTATGTGTGAAGATACCACTTCTCTAAGCCATAAAATATTTTCCTATCTACAATAGGTTGATCAAAGAGAAGTGCTTTAGGCATCCAGGAAGGTGCAAGAGAGATGCCCCAACCATCAATTTCATAGGGCAATTGTCCGACCTGATGTTGGGGCAGGTAATCTGTCTAAAATATCTGGACCCTAGAAGCCCAGTAGTTGATGTCCACATCAATGGCACCATGATCCCACACACCTTGATTGATCTAGGAGTTGCCATTAATGTGATGACAAAGGACACAATGCTCAAAATCAACCTCCAGGGCTCCTTGAGGAAGACCACGACCATGCTACAATTAGCAGACTACTCCACTGTGACCCCTGAGGGGATTGTGGAAGATGTGATGGCATCCATTAATTCTTGGGAGTACCTTGTTGATTTCTTAGTTCTCCAACCAAAGGCAAAGCTCACTGGGTATCCTCTCATTCTGGGAAGACCCTGGTTGGCTACTGCCAATGCCTACATCAGCTGTCGAGCTGGGAACATGACCATAAAGAATAGGCATATGTCCAAGTAGTTAATCCTATATCCTCCTGCCCAACCCTTGTTAGAACATGATCTACCTCTCTAGTTGGAGGAGGAAGATGAGGATGAAGTCTATTCTGCACCGCTTTGTGCATTAGGAATCACCATGGGGGGAAACAACAAGATGAGGATGTTATGATTGAAGATCTGATTCAGAATCCACCTCCCAGTGTATCGCCCTTAGAGGACATAGTAAGAGAAACCCATAACAACCCCTCAACTCATATCTGTGTGGCTGACTCCACCTCTCTCCATGTTAAGAATATAGAGTTCGGCCCAGAAAGAACCTTGAAAATCAATCCATCCCTATCCACTTCCCAGGAGAAGGAACTATGTATCCTACTGAGAAAACACCTAGATGCCTTCACCTGAAGTTATAAGGAGATGAAGGGAGTGCACTCTTCAGTATGTACTCATCATATATACATCAAAGAGGGTTGCAAGCCAGTCAGGCAGCCTCAAAGGAGGATGAATCCAGCACTTAAAGATATTGTTAAGGAAGAACTATAGAAATTGCTTGATGCAGCATTCATCTATCCCATCTCTAACAGTGAATGGGTCTCTCCTTTGGTGCTAGTGGCAAAGAAAAATGGTAAGTGGAGAATCTATGTTGACTATCGGAATTGAACAAAGCCACTAAAAAGGACAATTTTCCTTTACCTTTCATAGATCAAGTGTTAGACGGTCTAGCAGGGAATTTTTTTTTCTCTTTCTTAGATGGGTTTAGCGGGTACAATTAGATTCAAATCAGCCTGGAAGACCAAGATAAGACCACTTTCACTTGCCCTTGGGGTACCTTTGCATACCAGGTCCTTCCTTTTGGTTTGTGTAATGCTCCCGCCACTTTCCAAAGAGCGGTATTGAGTATATTCTCTGAATTAGTTCATGATGTAGTAGAGATATACATGGATGACTTTACTCCTTATGGCTCTGACTTTCAGGAAGCCTTATCTAATCTAGGAAACGTTATAGACAACTATATTGAGATGAACTTGTCCCTCAGTCTATAAAAATGTAAATTTTTTATGACTGAAGGGACCGTGCTAGGTCATGCAATATCTCAATAGGGACTGCAGGTGGACCCCAACAAAATTGCCATCATCCAAAGGGTCCCACTCCTCAAAAAGTGAGAGATGTCAGAAGTTTCCTAGGCTTAGCTGGGTATTATCGGAGATTCATTAAAGATTTAAGCAAGCTAGCCTCTCCTTTGTTTGGCCTATTAGGTAAATATGTCGAGTTTATATGGTCGGAAAACTGTCAAGAAGCCCTAGATACCTTGAAGAGCAAGCTCATGACTGCCCCAAGTCTGAGAGGCCCAAACTAGGCCCTACCTTTCCACATCCACACAGATGCCTCGAACAAAGCAATAGGAGTAGCCTTGGAACAAATTGATGAAAAGTTGCCTTATGCCATATACTTTATAAGCAAAAACTTGTCAGAGGTAGAGTTAAACTATATAGTGACCGAGAAGGAACTCCTAGTTGTCGTGCATTCCTTAAACTAATTCAAACATTATATCACAAGCTATCAAACCTTTGTGCACATTGATCATGTTGTAATTAGATATTTAATGAACAAACCAGATGTAAATGCTCACATTATTAGATGGTTGCTTTTACTGCAATAGTTTGATTTGACCATTATTGACAAGCCTGGTAAAGAAAATGTTGTTACTGACTTTTTGTCTAGACTAAATTTGTCTGCAGGTGAAGAAGGAATGGTCGATTACCAAATGATAGATGAACATCTGTTTGCTATCTTAGTACTCTCTCCATTGTTTGCTGATATACAAAACTACTTGGTTTCAGCACAGTTCCCACCACACCTTTCCTCAAAAGAGAAGAGCAAGATAGTAAGGAAAAGCACCCCTTTTCACCTGGATTGGGGAAAATTTCTTCAAACTTGGCCCAGATCAGATCTTGAGAATATGTGTCAGGGAGGAGGATGTCTTTGACATCCTCATGACTTGTCATGATGGGCATTGTGGAGGTCATTTTGCAACAAAAACAACTGCCTTCAAGATACTGCAAGAAGGCTACTACTGGCCCACTCTTCATTCGGATGTGAGGAGATATACCAGCTAGTGTGATCGGTGTTAGAGGATGGGGAAACCTACTCCAAAGGATGAGATACCCATGTAACCTCAAGTGACCTTTGAGCCATTTGAGAAGTGGGGCATGGAATTTGTGGGGCCTATCAGCCCTCCTTCAAAGCAGAAGCAATACATCATTGTGTGCACTGATTACCTGACAAAGTGGGCAGGGACAAAAGCAATCAAAGCAATGACAGAGGAAAAAGTAGTTGAATTTTTGAGAGAAAACATATTCTACAAGTTCGGGTATCCAAGAGAGGTGGTCATAGATCAAGGTAGTCATTTCACTTCCAATTTGATTGAGGACTTGCTCACACATCATAGAATCAAGCATAGGACTTCGACCCTTACCATCCACAAGCCAATGGGCAGGTGGAGGTCACTCAGAGAGCATTGGAATGGATCTTGACAAAGGTAGTGAGCAGCAACAGAAAAGACTGGGCGATAGATTATTTGAGGCCACTTGGGCCTGCAACACAACATGGAAGACCACTATAGGATTCACACCCTATGGGCTGGTCTATGGGAAGAAGGATTTGCTGTCAATAGAATTTGAATTCAATACCTTGAGGATGGCAGCTCAGCTGGACCTAGACCTTAGCCATGCACAGAAAGAAAGATTACTTTAGCTCAGTGGATTGGATGAACACAAAGTGCAAGGCCCTTTTCCATACAGAGGTAGTTCAGCTTCAGAGAAAGATATGGCATGACAAAAATATCAAGGAGAAGCAATTCCAAGAGGGAGATTGGGCACTACTCTATGATTCAAGATACAAAGATTTCAAAGGAAAGCTAAGGACAAGATGGCTGGGACCCTACGCTGTGGAGAAATGCAATGACAATGGTTCAGTTTTGATCAGAACCATTGATGATGAAGCCATCCCCATGCTTGTCAATGGACACTAGTTGAAAGTCTACAAGAAACCCCTCTCCAAGTGAGAGTTCATTGAAGATTTGAATAAGAAAATGATGGTAGTGGAGCATGTCTTAGCCTCCACTTCACCCACTCACTGAAGAAAAAGAAAAAAATAACACAAAAAAAATAAGGACTCAAGTGAAAACCTCCATGAGGCGCTTGAGTCCCATCATTGGCTTGAAAACCTCTTCTGAGGTGGCCCAATGATGTCAAAAAAAAGAAGAGAGAAAAATAATATCCCTGGGTGAAAATCTCCCTTGGAGGCACCCAGGGTAGGAAATTAGGGTGAAAACCTCCCTGAGGCACCATAGTTGTTTAAAAAAAAAAAGGAGGTAAAAAGAAAATGGATTTTCAATTGCATTGCAGGTTTGCAGGAGGACTACAAGAAGCAGTAGAAGGTGCCAAGGGAGCCCTGAAACCAACACTAGCACCTATCCTACCTTCCCACACCTTTCTCCATCAGTCTTGGCATTTTTTCACCTCACTGTGCTTCTTTTTCAAAAATTGTGTTTTCTACAGGAGGCTCCTGTAGGAATTACAGAGAGCCAGAAATGGATATAAAAGGCAATTTGAGGGACATGGAAGCTTCATAAAAAATCTATGAGTTCTCCTATAGTCTTCAAACCTCCTTGCATTCATTTCCAAGCTGGCATCACATCCCAAGCATCATCCTTCTTCATGTTCAAGAAAAACACAGAAAAATTAGTTTTTCGGGAAAAGAAAAAAAAACAAAAAAATAAAAAGGGAACAACACCATCCACCTCACCTGAAGCCTACCTATTACCTCTCCATCTCTATCTACATCTATGGCATCATCCTCACAGCTCCAAGCATAGAAACAAGATGAAGTTTCAAGAGGAGAAGCAGCTATAGGAGCTCCTGTAGGAATTCTTGTAGCCGCTGATCCCATTAAAATCTAGCATCAACTGCAAGAGGGTTCAAATATGAAGGTTGAAGAAGACACCTGAAGCTCAGATCTAGCAAGAGAAGAGCCTGCACAAGGCATAGCCATACATCAGCAAGCAGACAACATGCATCAAAAGAAACAAAGGCATGCAGTAGAGAGAGAGAGAGAGAGCCACAACACCTCACAACAAATGCATTCGGATCTCAGGTAAGTAACTAACCCGCACCTCTGTTTGCATTTGTGTAATTAGAAGGCATGCAAAAACAATGAGATGGTTGAGGTTGAATGAGGGAATGGTGGCCAATTAACTTGCCACCTTCATCTAGTTGACTCCACTCATCTGAAGATGTCACCCACACATGCACACAGTCAACTCAAGAAAGATGTCAAGGACAGGTAGTGGAGGAAGTGTGAACTCCGATGCAATCATGAGGGATGATTACGACGAAAGGGCCATGATGACAAGGCAGGTGGGGACCAACAGTCCAAATATGGCCAACACACACTTTGCCAGCTCACCCTCCATCACCGGAAATATCCATAAAGGGAAATAAGTACTCCTCCCAAAGCACTCTCACCACCTTTTCCTTCATTCTCTCCTTGAAAATATTCTCTTGCAATCTCCTCGTGCCCCCACAGCCTCGTAACCATCGTTCTCCATTGATCTCTCCCATATTCCTAATCTCAGAATTTTCTACAGGAGCACTTATAGGTTCTACAGGAGCACCTACAGGAATTCTACAGGAGGGACAACAGTCTTATACAGGAAGGCCAGTGAGTTGTTTTGAAGGGAGAAAACATGGGTTGTAGCACGATTCTTGGGTTGAGGAGGTAGGCTCCATGCATACCCCCATTGAGTATCAAAATATTCAAGAAGTGGTTTAAATTCGAGGGTGAAATCAAGGCTTTAGGTGGAGGAAATACATTAAAAAAAATAAAAAAAATAAAAAAATAAAAAAATAAAAAAAAATAAAAAAAAATAAAATAGATAAAAATAAAAAAATAATAATAAAAAAATTGCTTATTTCTTAAAAAAAACACAGTCTCTCTGTTTCTCTGTTTTTCTTCAAAAAATTGTTGTCTCCTTATCCACATTTGGTTTCCCAACAAAGCATAAACAAAATTACAGAAGGTTCTATGAGGAAGGAGCCCACCAACTACTCCAGGCTCCATGCACATCCCAAAGTAGTGAACATATTCACAAGAGAAAATTGGATGAACTTTTTTGACAAATTTCGAGGGTTTGATGAGAAAATTGCTCAAGAATTTGCCCACTCTTTGGTCCCTCACACTACAACACATGCCACTGTCACCTTTAGAGGTCTTTCCATGGAGATAACCCCTGAATTTATCAGTAGGGTCACTACCCTTCCTCTTGGGCTGCCTTAGAGTAAGGATGAGAAACCGATTGGCCAGGATGCTAAGAAAAACTTTTTCCAAAACAATGAAACCCTTGTAGAGGATAGAAATGGAATTAGAAGGGCTAGCATACCATATCCTTGGGATGAGGTTAGCTACCAAATAATCAAATATATTTCCTGTGACGGGAGGTACAACATTGTCTATGGTTACCACTTTAGAATCCTTCATGAATTAAGGAATGGCATGGACACTCCAGCCCCTCAGAATCTTAGCATCCCCTACTTCCTCCTGCAGTCTCTCATTGACCCGAGCACTAAAGTTCAAGCAGGAAATTCAAAGCAGCTAGCTCACCATGCGTTAATCAAAATTTTAGTGGAAGAAGCCCTCCATACATTTACACTCCCTATAGCATGGGAAATCTTCTGAAACATGACAGTTGAGGATGACATAAAGAACCTAACCTATGATATCAGTCCTACTAGAATTGAGGAGGAAGAGAAGTAAAGGGGAGAAGGTGAAGCAACTGGTGATTTAGTAGAACAAGAAGGGAAGAAGGAAGAAACTAATATAGAGGAGGAGAAAGGTGAAGAAATAGAGCAGGAAGAAACAGAGCAAACAAAGACAAAAAAAGAGACAGAAGTAGGAGAAAAAGGGGCAGAAAAGACAAAACAAGGAGAAGTGTCCCCTGAGACTATGGAAAGAGAAGCAACAGCTGCTCTCATTGCCCTCAGTACACCCATAAAGCCAAAGCAGAAGAGTAAAAGGAAGGCCTCCATGTATTTTAGGGCTAGGAAGAGCACAAGAATCAAAACAGGGAAACCCTAGCCTTCTTCAAAAGTGCCAATTATAATTGAAGATTCACCCTCTGCCCAAGGAAAGGAATCCCCTTCTAAGGCACCTATCACATATGAAAGGGGGACTCCTAGATCTCCCACATGGAAAGAAAAGGTAGAACTACAGGACCCAAAAAAAGTCCTATAGGAGGCACAGATAGTTTTACAGGAGACACTGTCAAAACTACAAGAGACCCAAAAGCTTGAGAAAAGGATAGAAGGATAGCCATAGGGAAAGGAGGAATAAATAGAGCTACAAGAACCTGATACCCAACCTAGTCTTGGATCCTACTACAATATTCTTGAGGGGGAATAATAATTCCACAAAAATTTACAATTCCACTATTCTTTGAATTAGAGAAAGAGAGAATAAGAACACATAAGTAGATGCAAATAGCCAAATCCAAAGGAGTTGAGGATATTGGCCATATGGAGAACAAACTCAAAGAAATGGGCAGAGAGTTGAGTGCTATCAGACACAGAGAAGAAATTACAGGAAACCAACTTGAAACTGAAAATGAATTGCTAAGGAGGCAACTAAAAGAGAAAGACACCCAACTGGCATGCATGGCCAGCTGGTCCATGGAGGCATTGTAATGTAGAACACCAACAAAATCCTATGGCCTGTATCTCAAGGACCAATGGTTGCAATTTCAGATAAAGACTTTGGCACAAAGAGGCACAATGCCTTTCCAAGATTACAGTCAGTTTATGGACCTGTGTGACCAAAGCACATTAGAAGATAAGGCAAATATGGTAGAATTCTACCTACATGACTTGGCCCTCACAGACATGAATGTGTGGGACCCTAATGCCAGGCTAGGGGACCTGCAACTAATGGCCATGGTTTCATGGGTGAACCATGAATAGTTAAGGGCAGTAGAAATAAGAAGGTTGATGATAAAGGAGCAGAATGAGCCATTAATGATCAGAGCTGAGCCATCAAACCCCATGTCACTCATCATCACATAACCTGCTTGCCAATAATCCTCAGATTGCCCCTAGATATATAAGTGATCAGGCACAAGCCATTGCACACTTTGAGGATATGGAAAGGCTACTTGGGGATGAGTGTGTGCATGCATGTATGATGAGATGGAACACCTTACCACACAGTCTACAGATCAAGGAATATCATTCCCAAATGAGGATTAAAGAGGCATTAAGGAGAGTGCCAATGTATAAGCACTCCATGCAGAGGCTGAAGGTCAATTGGATTTGGCCTCAAATTGAGTCCCCCACTATTGCTAGACATGCTAGAAGGCAAAAGAGAAGAAGAAGAGCAGGAGCAGTGGGAAGAGATAGACAGGAAGGTGGGATTCTATGACAAGGAAGAGGAGACCACATTAGAACCATGGGATGATAGGGAGGCCACCAGGGCCATAAAAGATGCGGAGATGGACTAAGTTGCTCAGAGGATGAGTAACACTTTCAGTAGGGGGTGATGATGAACCTCATAAATGGGTAATTATACGGGCTCATTTTACCTCCTAACGTAGTTAAATCAACCATTCTCTTAGTTTATTGTATGATTTTCTAATTATATTTATGCTTATAGAGTGAGTTGAGTTAGTTATGATGCCATGTGGTCTAATATGTGTTTAATGCAGATTATTGATGAATTTTGAGGTCGAATTCAAGGATCCAATGGACAAATGGAAAAAATAACTAGAAGTGGACAAATGAGAGAACTTATAGGAGGGAATCCCCCTCATTTATTACTCCTCACTTCGAATTCCCCTTCATTCAGCTCGGAGTACAAGTAACCAAGTCATGCACTAGAAGGAAACCGAGCAAGTGGAGGATGATTGATGATTATCTCCAGTTTTGGGAGCCAAGCAGCCCTGATAAGGAAGTTGTTGGTAGCTTCATTTTTATAAGTAGAGAGGCCTAGGGCCTCACTAGGGTTGGATTTTTGTCGGATTTTTTCTTATGTAAACTCTGCTCAACTTCGAGCTTATTATTTTGTGACAGTTTCATGTAATCTTGTTATTGTTTTGATAATAAAGATGGAATCCTTTTTGAGCTAGCACTAAGTTACCTCGGACTGCTGAAGCTCTTGGGTTAGGGCCCAATCCAAGCAGCCAAGCTCCTCTTTACTTGTATTTGTATGTTTTATTTTAGTTTGTAGATCAGGTTGATGTTAAATGTATTTCTTTTATGGTTAAGAATAGGTTGCTTTTTGATGATTCAGTAGTTTGCTTCCATTTGTGCTTTCTATAGCAGGTTAAGTAGTGATAAAGAGGAGATTCAAAAGGCTAGAAACAGTGCCTTGGCCTCACTTCCTCCCTTTGGGGACCATGATTTGAGGCAAAAACCCTTTTGCTACCCAAAAAACACAGATTTTCCTCGTTCATAGGACTTCTAGTGTTTGCAGCTTTTAGTAGGTTAATAGTACAGCTTTGCTTTGCTTCAGATCTTCTTCATCATACTCATTTCCTTATTTGCAATTGTTTTCTTTCATGCTTTCCTTTCTTGCAGCATTTCTTAGAATTTCCTTTCATAGATCATAATTTAGACTAGTTTGATGCAAAACTCTATCTTTCTAGATGCACTCATTTCATTGCTTGTTTGATCTTATTGGTTGACTGTCAGTCCCTTTGCAGCAGATCTCTTCTTAAAGTAGGCCAGCTTATCATCCATCACATCCTCTATCTAATCCATGCCCTACAGGTCGCCCAAGTCTCCCCTCCATTCTGCCTTAGTTTCCTGCATTTTCCATATAATATCTTCCTCTCTTCTTGAGCAAATCCAATCATATTTCTCTCTCTTGATGACTCTTGGTAGACCCTAGGTGCCCTAACATCTCATTCCACCCTTCATCCACCTCTTTCACCCACTCTCACACCCTCAAAATAGTGAGAACTTCTCTCGGCCTCCTCCTGTAGGCCTCCTGTAGAACGTTGTCTTTCCTCCTGTATATCCCCTGTGTCCTCCTGTAGATTTTCCTATAGGCTTTCTTTTGAAGGCCGAGTATGGGAAAAGCCTCCAGAAGGCCACTTGAGACCTCCTAGGACCCATCCACACCATCCTACATCATCTCAAGTCCCAAAACTGCCGGTCAACACCACCTATTCACTGCCACATTCACACACAATAAATATTATGCATGACAAATTCACATAAAAATACATAAAAATTCAAAAAGATGTTTTTTGCTCATTTAATTCTAGAAATAGTTTAGTTAGATTTTGTTTACTTCCTTGAGTAGGTAATGGCATTCTTTTCATGGTTTTCATAGTGCTTTCTGCAAAAGTAGGATTAGTTGGTTAATTAGGATTTACTTGGTTTGCTTTACATTTTAGTCTTTCTCCTTTATGTAGTTAGAGTAGTATCTGTAGAATAGTCTTTCTCTCCTTTCATCACATATAGAGCTTCTTCTGGAATCCATAGAAGTTGGTTTGAGCTCCTAGTGATCTTGTGCCGACTGACCAAGTGAAAACCTACAGTAAGAACTAATACTTGTGCATATAGCATCGTCGCTTCCAAGTTTGTTACAAACTACCGGGTTGATAAGATTAAAGTAGGCAACCCAGGAGTTGCAGCATTATTGTTGCAATACTGGTGCTCACCACAATGCAACCAGATTTCAAAGTCACTCCTATGTATATCCATTGAGATACGCAACTTATCGCATTATGATGGTTTAGAAAATGTCAATTTATTTCTCGATAAATTTGTCAAAGGGATGTATTGGAGGAACATCGATTCCAAGCACTAGACATCACATTGTGAGCTATTCCTACTAGATGGTGGGGTACCCATAAGAAAAGGTTCACAGATTGGAAGGAATATCGGCGGATGATGAAGCTTTGGTCTGGGTATGCCAATACCCACATTACGAAGAAATATACAGGGAAGGACGATCCACGCGAGCATATGGCTTGGTGGGTGAAAGCATGGGGAGAAGAGCCACATCGAGAATGGGTTCATATATTTTTCCACACATTGGATATGATCTCGATGAATTGGTATCTAGAAATGGCGCTGTGACATAGACCCTTAGAATGGGATGTTCTGAAGGAAAGTTTTCTATTAACATTTAGCTTTGAAGATGTACTTGAATGTATTGATGAAGCTTTACAGGAGATCAAAGTTGTAATATTCAAAATTCCTGAAGAACCTGTTGCATGGGTACAACTAGATTGGATCATGGAACTACGCTATGCACTTGAATGCTACAATGTGACCACTAAGGAAGGTGAAGAAGATCCTAGGAACATCAATATCACTGAGTTAGAAGGACAACACAAGGTCACAGGGCCTAAGGCAGAGGTCCTTAATACTTTACAGCCCTTGAAGACCAAGAAGGTGAATATTGGATCGGAAGTGCAACCAAAGTTTGCAAACATAGGTCACTATTGGGACGAAGATACAATGGACAAAGTTGTGGAGCTACTATGAGAGTATTAGGACTTGTTTCCCACCAAGTTCACTGATTTGAAATGGATTTTAGGGGATCTTGGCGTCATGAAGATCACTATAAAGCTAGATGTGAAGCCAGTGTTGAGATTGCAACAAGATGATGGCGCTTAGTGAAAAGAGTCGCCTTCACTAAGTGGGCCCGCAGGCTATTTTTGGCGCAAGTCTATTTTTAGACATATGTATCATGTCTATGGATTGCAAGTTGCTGTTTATGGATGATTGGTCAAGTTGGGAAAAATAGATGGACTTCTATTTTTGATGAAAGTGTGAGTGATCACAGTGTGAGTGATCAAAGTCTATTTTTAGACTGGCTGTCAAAAATAGAAAAGTCAAATATTATTATCTCATAATAATATTTGGACTATAAACTTGATCTTATTCTCTTCGAGCACTTCAGTTTGAGCTACAGAGGTGGCACATGCAGCTATCAGAAGGAAATACGCTTTTCTTATGAGTCAGTTGAGTTGTTGAATGCATGACTTCAGTTAGAACTCATTCAGTTGAGTTTGGTGGAGTTGATTGTGGAGTTGATGGAGTTGTGTTCAGTTTAGCTTTGTTAAACTGGTTGTATTTAGTCTAACTGGCAAATAGACTAGAGATGAGTTGGGTGAATTAGTTATTAATTAATTCACAAGTTATTAACTCATAATACAACTAATGAATACATCAGTTAACTCAGTTGCATGTCAGTGCATGTTCAGTTCAACAGGGACAGGTGATAGAGAATCAGATTGCTATCAGTTGTGACTATAGTTGTGCACCAGATCTTGCACAATCAAGGGATTGAGTATGCCAATGAGTTTGCTCACGTCCAACAAAGTGTGAGTGACTATTTGCAGGTGAAAAACGAGTTTGGTGAGCCATTCTCATGAGTTCTTGAGAAGGTATTGAGCAGTGGAGGCAGGCAAGCAGTGGAAGAGATTTGGAGATCAGATCTGAGCTGTATTGTGTGTAACAGAGGTGGAGATACTTGTGAGAAGTATTATGTTGTGTAATGTTACATGAATCAATCATTAATATACAGATAGTTGGGGTTTTTAGCGAGATGCTTTCCCCGGGATACATACTGTGTTAATGTGTGAATGCTCTTGATGTTTTATTGTTATTGATGCTGCTATATTGATGATCAACGTAGAGGAGCTTATGTATTGTGTATGTTTTCCGCAATAGTACATGATCAGGATAATCTCCATTGAATATGTGTTAAATTACTCAAAATTTCTACATGGTATCAGAGCTAGATGATTTGTAGAAAAAGTTTCTACATGGTATCGGAGCTCCCTGATTTGTAGAAGAGATTTTTACAGGATATCAAGTGAGGATTGATCATCAGATCTACTATTCATGAAGTGTTTACATTCTATGTCTCTAGGCAGAGCCTGTAATTGGGCCAGGCAGCCTCTGGATTCATCCTTCCTTTGGAAGGTGAAATATCCGGTAAAAGCCCATACAGTCAATCTCTGTACGAGAAATATTTTGTTCTCACGAATTCTAGATCGGAAGCAGTTGAGTTGGTGCTGGTGGAATTCGAATTTGCAACAGTGTTGTTGAAATGTCTTTCAACGGATTGCGAATGTTATTCCAAAGCAAGAGCGACCTGGCGCTCAAGGATAAACTCAGTAACAATAAGGATGAGAATGGATCTTCATCAAAGGTATCTGATGAAGAGAATTGTGATTTGGCTGCCAAAGCAAAGAAAGGGAAGAGCAAGAAAGCTTCTCAGTCTGGTGCGAAAGGCAAGAAGCAGGATATGTCCAAGGTGAAGTGTTTTCACTGTCACTAGCACGGACACTATGCCACAAATTGTCCGCAGAAGAAGAAGAACAAGCAAGCTGCTGGATCTACAGGGGGAGAGGCCTTAGCTTCTCAGTTTGAGCTTGATTTTTCATTGATCGCATGCTTGGTTTCAAGTGTGATGGGATCAGTGTGGTTCTTGGACAGTGGTGCGTCTTTTCACATGATGGGAGATAGAGATTTGTTCTCTGATTTGGAGGACAAAGATCTTGGAGTGCACATCGAGATGGGCGATGATGGTAGATACAGTGTGACCGGTATCGGTACCATTTCCTTTGAGAGGGAGTCTGGTAAACCCTTTGTATTGAAGGAAGTCATGCATGTTCCGGGATTGAAGAAGAATCTCATCTCAGTGGCGATGTTAGAAGACAAGGGGTATGATGTTGTTTTCAGTGAGGGAAAGGCCTTCTTGCGCAGCAAGACAACTGGTGAGACCCGAAAGATAGGGGTTCGAGTGAGGAACCTTTATCAGTTGCATGTAGATGGATGCGCAGCAATGGCAGGCAAGGCAAAAGGATTGGTGAGCCGGGATGATGGCGAGTTGTGGCACAGGAGATTGGGTCACCTTCACCATGGAGCCTTGAAGATACTACAGCAAATCACTACAGGGCTTCCTAAAGGCACACTTGCGCAGTCAGATCAGTGCAAGGGGTGTACTTTGGGGAAGTTTGTGAAAGCCAGCTTTCACGAGAAGGATAGTCGCGCCACGACGATCCTTGAGAGAATTCACACAGACGTGTGTGGACCTTTCTCAGTTGCTTCGACAGCAAAACACAGGTATTATGTGATTTTTGTTGATGATTTCTCTCGTAAGTGTTGGATCTTCTTCATGCAGAAGAAGAGCGAGACATATTCAAAGTTCTGTGAATTCAAAGCACTGGTCGAGAAGGAGTCGGGGAAGAAGGTGAAGGCTCTTAGGAGTGATAATGGTGGTGAATACATCTCGGACGAGTTCAAGGATTTCTGCAAGACAGAAGGGATTCGTAGAGAGCTCATAGCTCCCCATAACCCACAGCAGAACGGGGTAGTTGAGCAGAAGAACAAAACGATTGTGGGTGCTGCATGGGCAATGTTGCATGATCAGGGCCTACCCCTTCACTTGTGGGCGGAAGCATGCAATACAACAGTTTATGTGCAGAACCGTTGTCCTCATAGGATACTTGGCATGAGTACACCTGAGGAGACTTATTCTGGTAAGAAGCCTGATCTTTCTCATTTGAGGATTTTTGGTGCTAACGTTTACATGCATGTGACGAAGGATGCCAGGAGGAAGTTGGAGCCGACCTCAAAGGTTGGGATATTTGTGGGGTACACTGATACGCCCCACAACTATCGTGTGTATTTTCCAAATAGTGGTAAAACTGTTGTGCGACGGGATATAAAATTTCATGAGGAGAAAGCCATGAAGTGTTCGCTTGAGAGGGAGCTACACTTGCATGCAGATGAGGAGCTATTAGTTCCTAAGGATGAGCTTCAGGACGTGGATCAGCCATAGGACGAGGTTCATGGAGTGGAAGAGACCACTCATGCAGTGCCAACCATCAGAGGGCGAAAGCGCTTGACGGAAGCTGAGCGACTGGCTCAAGATGCAGAGAAAGTTGTAGGACCACCTACAGCCCAACGCAGGCAGAGACAGTCACCTGATCGGTACACTGGATACATGGCTCTTATGAGAAAGTGTGTTGTGACTGAGCCATCCTCTTTCAAGGAAGCTGTGGAGGATCCCGCATGGGTAGATGCCATGGTGGAAGAGTATGATTCTATTGTCAGAAACAGTGCATGGGAGATTGTTCCTAGACCGGAAGGGAAATCAGTGGTGGGTTCGAGATGGATCTACAAAGTTAAGCAGGCAGCTGACGGGAGTGTGGAGAAGTACAAGGCAAGATTTGTTGCCCGAGGCTTTTCACAAATTGAGGGGATCAATTATGAGAAGACCTTTGCACCTGTAGCAAGGTATTCTTCCATACGGACGATTCTTGCTCTCTCAGCACAGATGGGATGGCACATTCATCAGATGGATGTGAAGACTGCGTTCCTCAATGGAGTCATTGAGGAGGAGGTGTACATTGAGCAGCCCGAAGGCTTTGAGGTCTTCAGCAGCGAGTCGCATGTGTGCAGGCTCAAGAGAGCGCTGTATGGGTTGAAGCAAGCACCACGTGCTTGGTACACATGGATAGACAGCTATTTCACAGGACTTGGATTCTCCAAGAGCGAGGCAGATCCTAACCTATACCAGATTGTGGTGGAGGGTAAGTTGCTTATCATTGTACTGTATGTTGATGATTTGATTCTAACGGTGATGAGCTGTTGATACTGTCATGCAAGAAGGATCTTGCTACAAAGTTTGAGATGAAGGATTTGGGCCTCCTTCACTATTTCCTGGGATTGGAAATATGGCAGCGCAGTGGTGGACTATTTGTTTCTCAGGGCAAGTATGCTCGGGAGATACTAGAGAAGTTCAACATGCATGGCTACAAGCCTGTTGATACTCCTCTTCCTGGAGGTTGGAGGAAGGAGGATGCCACTTCGGGAGAAGAAGTGGATGCCACTGTTTATCGACAGTTGGTGGGGTCGCTGATGTATTTGGTCAATACACGACCTGATATATGCTATGCAGTTAACCAGCTTTCACAAGCTATGGTTAAGCCTACCAAGCTCTTCTGGAAGGCGGGCAAGCATGTATTGCGCTACTTGAGAGGCACATCGGGATATGGTTTGTGGTACAGACAGGAGGATGAGGTGAAGCTATGTGGCTTCACAGATGCAGATTGGGCAGGGAGCCCAACAGACAGAAAAAGCACATCAGGAGGGGTCTTCAGTATTGGATCGACAACAGTTTCTTGGTACAGCAGGAAACAGAGATCCGTGGCACTCAGTTCAGTGGAGGCCTAGTATATGGCAGCAAGTTTGGCTGCATGCGAGGCTATATGGATGAGGAAGATCTTAGTTGGTTTGTTCGGTTCTCATTTGGATCCTACTGTGATTTACTGTGATAGCGAGAGTTGCATTAAACTCTCGGCTAATCCTGTATTTCATGATAGATCTAAACATATTGACATCAAGTACCATCATATCAGAGATTGTGTGCAACGGAGGATCATGTTACTTTCGTACATTCCAACGGAGGATCAGGATGCTGATATTCTGACGAAGGCTCTCACTAGGAGCAAATTCGAGTACCACTGAGGCAGGATAGGGGTTGCTGATAATCCATATCTTTTCGAGAGGGAGTGTTGAGATTGCAACAAGATGATGGAGCTTAGTGAAAAGAGTCGCCTTCACTAAGTGGGCCCGCAGGCTATTTTTGGCGCAAGTCTATTTTTAGACTATGTCTATTTTTAGACATATGGATCATGTCTATGGATTGCAAGTTGTTGTTTATGAATGATTGGTCAAGTTGGGAAAAATAGATGGAGTTCTACTTTTGATGAAAGTGTGAGTGATCACAGTGTGAGTGATCAAAGTCTATTTTTAGACTGGCTGTCAAAAATAGAAAATTCAAATATTATTATCTCATAATAATATTTGGACTATAAACTTGATCTTATTCTCTTGGAGCACTTCAGTTTGAGCTACAGAGGTGGCACATGCAGCTATCAGAAGGAAATATGATTTTCTTATGAGTCAGTTGAGTTGTTGCATGCATGACTTCAGTTAGAACTCATTCAGTTGAGTTTGGTGGAGTTGATTGTGGAGTTGATGGAGTTGTGTTCAGTTTAGCTTTGTTAAACTGGTTGTATTTAGTCTAACTGGCAAATAGACTAGAGATGAGTTGGGTGAATTAGTTATTAATTAATTCACAAGTTATTAACTCATAATACAACTAATGAATACATCAGTTAACTCAGTTGCATGTCAGTGCATGTTCAGTTCAACAGGGAGAGGTGATAGAGAATCAGATTGCTATCAGTTGTGACTATAGTTGTGCACCAGATCTTGCACAATCAAGGGATTGAGTATGCCAATGAGTTTTCTCACGTATTTTCCCATATTATAGCTTTTTCTCACGTCCAACAAAGTGTGAGTGACTATTTGCAGGTGAAAAACGAGTTTGGTGAGCCATTCTCATCAGTTCTTGAGCAGGTATTGAGCAGTGGAGGCAGGCAAGCAATGGAAGAGATTTGGAGATCAGATCTGAGCTGTATTGTGTGTAACAGAGTTGGAGATACTTGTGAGAAGTATTATGCTGTGTAATGTTACATGACTCAATCATTAATATACAGATAGTTGGGGTTTTTAGCGAGATGCTTTCCCCCGGATACATACTGTGTTAATGTGTGAATGCTCTTGATGTTTTATTGTTATTGATGCTGCTATATTGATGATCAACGTATAGGAGCTTATGTATTGTGTATGTTTTCTGCAATAGTACATGATCAGGATAATCTCCATTGAATATGTGTTAAATTATTCAAAATTTCTATAGCCAGTGATGCGACTCCCCTACAATTGAATCCTAATATAAATAAAAGGTGCTCAAAGAATTAAATAAGATGCTTACAGCTGGAATTATTGAAAAGGTTGAAGAATCAGACTAGGTTAGTCCTATGGTGGTTCAAGAAAAGAAAACACAGCGTGAAATTTGGATATGTGTAATGATACTTGTGTCCATGATCCATTTCCTACGCCATGCACAGACAAAGTACTAGAAAATGTTGGAGGTGAGGAAACTTATTCCTTTACTAATGGTGTTACACAAAATATTGTCACCGTGACTATTTGCAGTCAGTATGGGTCTATCATCATTCATACTGTCCTCCTAAGCAAGTCTCAAACCTCAACTCTTCATGTCAAGCTTTGAAAATGAGAGAAAGACCTTAAAAATCATTAAAGTTTTGGTTCCGCACTTTCTCTCATTGTTGCCTGCGGTCCCGCACCCCCTGTTCATATTACCTGCGGACCTGCCCGCTCTGTCTCTAAAGGAGTGGGTGCAGACCCCTATGAAAGTCAAAAAGGCGCAAGTTTATTCTAAAAAACTCACTTTGGGTTAATTCTAGATGATTCTAGAAGGAATTTTGATGTGGATGGTTCGCTCTTAGGTGGTTCATGCATCCCAAAAGAGAAGGAGCTAATCCCTTGATGAGAGGAGCTATCCCTTTGAAGGAGGGCTTTATCCCTTTGAAGGTGGACCTAGTAAATTCCCTCCATTGCACTATAAATTAAGGCATTGGGCTGGTTGCTAGGGAGGTTAGAAGCTGAACATTTTTTAGGGTAAATGTTGGTGGAATTGAGACTTCCTAGTTAAGCTTGAGAGGAGAGATCACATACCTTTTGGCTTCATTGGGAAGAGAGTGAAACTTGTCAAAGTAGAGGAGACTTCTTGTTGGACCCTGGGAGGAGCTTGTACAACACCAAGGCACAGGTTGTAAAGTTCTTCTTTGATTTGAATTAATACAATCAGATTCATTTTTCTCAAGAAATTGTCTTATGTCATTTGTTTCATGAATTCTTTGATCATCATGATAAGTATGCTTTATGATATTGGCTTTTCAGGTGCTATTTAATTTGTGTGCTTGTTTGTGTTTGCACATTTGCTACAAGGGAGCTCATTTGGATCAAAGGAGCGAGGCTTCCACAAACTTGCATTGGACCCAAGGTAGGCCTAAAACACTTGTTTGCCTTTGTTTATAAATTGCATACTTAGAGAAAGATAGGATTTGATTGGCTTGCTTGTCACTAGATATCATTAGATACTAGGGAGGTCGATCTTGTCCACAAGAACGACTCATTCCGTGTGACAAAATGGCGACTCCACTGGGGACTTGATTTCTTGATTTGGTTTACTTTGACTTGAGAAACTATGTTTTTGTTTCTGTTTTTGGCTTGTTGTGTGTGGAATTGGGTAGATTTAGTAGATCTTGGATTATTTTTTGTTTTTCATACTTTTGGGAGAGGACCGCACCCTCTGCTTATAACACAGTGCGGACCTACCCGCACTTTTGCTTTACACACAGAGCGGTACCGCACCCGTGTGGTCTGCGGACCTGCGGACCCTGTCAAAATTTTGGAAAACTTAAGATTTTCTCTTTTAGTCAGCTTAGGATTTGTTTAGGTATTGTTATCCCCTGCCCAGACCTACATGTGACTTGTCAGGAATTTTTCTTAGGTTAATTCCATTGGTGTTAGGGTTTTAGGTGAAATTCCTAGAAGTTTTGGTTATCGGGCTTGGTTTTCATTTTGGTCTTGTAGTAGCTCAAAGCTTAGAAGCCTTAGAAGCCTTAGATCACCTTGGTTTTTACTGGCCTTCTTATGAGTCTGACCATTTGCAAAATCTACCTTTCTTGGGGAATCCATCTTGTGTTTTCTCTTTGCAAAACTTCGAAAAGACTTGTGTTAAAAGTTTGGATTTCATTTTTAGAAAAGAAAACAAAAATTGGTTGTTTTTTGACTGATTTGTGATTCTGGAAAAATTAGTCCTTAGTTTGCTTATAGCTAAGTAAAACATCCTTGAAAATAAATCTTGTAAGCTTTTACTTCAATTAGTTCTTAGAATTTGTAGATCTCAAGATTAGATTTTTCCATAGTTTTGAGTGTTTTATAAAAATAAAAAAATATCTTTTGGAAAAAGTTTGTTTTTGTAGTATTTGAGTGTTTGAAAGAAAAATGAATTTTTTGTGAAGCATAACTAGTTGTCTCGTTTTGAGTGCATTGGAAAAGACATAAAGCTCTTCTTTTGATTTGTTTGTTAAGGAAAAGATTTGTTTTTACAAGCATTTGCATTCTCAACTCTTTCCTAGCTAGAAATTCATTGAAGGGAAAAGATTGCTTATCATCTTAAGTGCATTTTTTAGTGATTTTGAGTCGAGTCTTCACACCATAAGTTTCATCTCCGCACCTCTTGACTTAAAGAAAAACCAATAAAAATAACACTTAAAGTAAAATCTATCTAGTAATCTTTTTATTTCTAGGGCTCTATTACACCAACATAGCTTAGGCTAGTATCTTGGAGTAGGGAGTAATTAACTCTCCAAGATAGTAAAACAAACAAGTAGCTATATCTTGCAGTAGGAGAAAAATCCAATTGTTACATCTATGCTCTGGGAAAGCTCCTCTTAAAGGAGAAGCACGAGATCGTGTCCGAACCAGTGTGGGAATCAATCCTTCCTCATTGGGAACGACGCCAGATATTCACGTATTAAAAACGGTAAACCTCAGATTAACCATTGTCGAGGAGCCTGGGGTCACTTGTTGGTAAACCTTGGATTATGTCAAGGAGCCTTCAAGGGGATTGAGCTTGTTACTCTGCCCTTGCGTGCGTATCGGATCGTAGACTGTTCCCCCAGGTATATTTGTTTCTGTTGGTAACCATAGTGACCATATTCTATAGGATTCTTTCCTAAGGTGACGGTGGAGGGAAGATCCCACTGTACCTAGAGCATACGTCGGCTAGACTCACTTGGATTTTCTGGGGGGTTCTCTTCACTCGAGACAGTTTAGTGGAGAAACTTGTGCCAGTCTATTCATTAAGTAGGTTGCCGGGGTAACTGTTCCAACCGCCATTTCTGTATTGAACTCTGCGACGTTGGATTTCATCACCAACTAGTGTTTTCAGTACGGAAAGTTACTGTTTGTGTGTGGTTTGATCTCCTAGATTCTTTAGGCATGTGATTCAAAATTGTTTGGTTCTTTAGAGGCTTTAGGTGGTTTTCATTGAGATTTTTCTTTGTTTGCGTGTGAAGTAGTTAAAATATTTAATCGTGGTTGAATTATCGAGGAAGTCCTGTAGACTTCGGGGCCAACCTCCTGAGTTTTCACCAAGCCAGCCTGAAGGGTTACGAGCCCTTGTAACTCCTAGAGACAGTAGAGTTGGGTCACCTGAAGAAGGAGAATCTTATTTAGTGGTACATCCTGATTATCAAGCTCTAGTAGCAGATTATAATCCACAATCTGTGTCTGTTTCCAAAGTTACTGGTAGTTTTTCATCTACTAGTGATTTAGGTGAGGAACCTAAAATATCTGAACCTGAAACTAAATTTGCTGCTACTCCAACATCGGGATTTACCTCTCCAACTTCTAGTGGTCCTAGTTCACCCAGGGTAGAAAGAATAATTACCCAAAATCTTCCTTCTGGACTTATAACTATTGAAGAACTTGCTACTCCGGAAGAAGAAGGTATCCCTATCCCTGAAAATCAACCTGTTATAGAACTTAGGGAGCGTGAATCAATCTTTTACAGTCCACCTAGGAGTAGTGCTTGGTATCTTTCATTGACCAATTTTTTGGAAAACCCGGGACTAAGTTTTTCACCACCTCATATTCCTTTTCACCCAACACCTAGGGGTTACTATCCTCCGTTAAATATGTCAAGACAGTCGTCCATGTTTTCTCAATCTCCAGAAACCTTTTTATACGGCGGTCCTTCTATTCCCTCTAGGTATCAGTCACTTACTGGTACTTTTTCGGGAGCATCTCCTCAACCTATTGAACAAGGGTTATTAACTGGAAATAATGGAACTAAGCCGTTGAGTGTAGAAGATATTCTCATGATGTCAGGTACTATTCCTAATCCTCAACCTCAAGGTGGCCAGTTACCACCTGGGGGGCAGCCTCAAAGTCCTCAATTATCGCCTGGGGGGCAACCTCAAGGTACCCAATTTGCGCCTGGGGGGCAACCTCAAGGACAGTACATACCTACGGGACAGTACGTTCCTCAAGGTCAACCCCAGACTCAATATGTACCTCAAGGTCAACCCCAGTATCAATATGTACCTCAAGGTCAACCCCAGTATCAGTACGTGCCTCAAGGTTATCAACCTCAAGGTCAGTACCTGAACCAAGGTTTCCAACCACCTTCCGGTCAATCATATGTCCAAGGAACTGGAAATGTACCGGTGAATTATCAACCCTACCCTCAACCCGGTTATGGTCCTCAATATTCTCAACCTGTTATGGGTCTGTACCCTGAAATGAACTTAGTATGGGATTCATCTCAAACTCAAGAGGTCTTGTAACCGAATGTACAGTTGTCATCTCAAATTGGACAACCCTTGGTTTTTGGTTCACCCCAGCAACCTGTCCAGTCTACTATTCAAACTTTTGCTCCTTCTGTAGTTTCTCAGTCTGGGCCTAGTACACCTCGTACTCCACCTCAAACGACTGTTGCAACATCTGTTCAATCTACCCCACCTACTTCTGGAGTATCGACAGCTCCAGTTTCTACTGTTCCTGTATCAACTCCTCAGACATCTTTACCTCAGTCTGGATCCACAATTCAAACTTCGGTTCAGATGCCTGTAGGACAACCTGGTCCAAGTACGGTTGTCACAAGTAAACCTCAATTTACTTATCAACCGTACCAGGGACAGTACCAATTCGGTCCTGCTGTGCAGCAGCCAGTCTATCAGTATCAACCGTACCTTGGGTATACATATCAACAACCTCAACAAAACCAGTATGGTCCGGTTAATTCTGGTTTTCCGGGAGGATATAATATCCCAAATGCAATTCCAATTCCTAGTTATCCTGGATATCCTCCTCTTGGGGCTGGTCTCGTGACCCAGAGTTTTAGGGACCCTAATCGTCAATTACCGTTTATTGCAACTTTGGACTTGCCTGACTTGTCGCGCCTTATGAACGATCCAATTAACTATCTTCCGTTTTGGCCGCCAATGCCGAATAAGTTTCCTAGTGATATTCCTAAGTTTGAAGGAAAATCAAGAGAGGACCCGTCGAACGATGTGATGACTTATCACCTCTGGTGTGCGTCTAATTCCATTTTAGATGATTCAATCTGTTTAAGGCTTTTCCAGCGCACTCTAATTGGTCTTGCGACCAAATGGTACATTGAGTTACCGCGAGCCACTTTTTATAATTTTAGTCAGCTAGCTACTTCGTTTTTAACTCATTTTCAGTTGCCAGTCAGATATGACAATGTCACGGAATTATTAACTTCATTAAATCAGTCAACGTCCACCTACATTTCAGATCACATTCATGAATGGAGACGTCAACAGCGTTTAGTGAAAGTTTTCATTCCAGATCAGATCTTAGCTGAATGGTTTGTAAAATCTTTGTTACCGAAGATCATTGAGGATGTAGCTAAGGCCGGAGTCGTTACTAAGGAGCAAGTAATTGCTCAAGCTCAGTACCTTGACTTAGTTTATACACAGTCAGGTATGTTACACGAGAAAATACCCGATCTTCCTAAACAAAATCAAATCGTTGCAGCTCCTTCAGGGTCTCATGCCGCTGATGGTATGATTGGTACGGTTAATACCAAAAGTAAGAAGAAATCTTCCAAGAATTCTTCTCCTATCATAACTTTACCAAATTCCCCGACAGGAGATGCTTCTGTGGAAATTTCTGCCGATATTCATGTTGTAGAGTCATCTATAGCCAAATCAAAATCCGGCGGTAAGAAGAAAGGGAAGAAGAAAAATAAAACAGATAAAAATTCGAAAGAGAAACTAGAAAAAGCGGAATCAAATGATGAGAAATGCAAACCTCGTTATCCTTGTCTCATTTGTGACGAAGAGAATTTTACAAGAGACTGCCCTCATCATGCAGAGGTTGCGAAAATTGTCAAAGGTTCCCAAACGCCTGCTGTTTTGAAGGATCCTTTTCCAAGTCAAGACAGTAAGATGATAGGTTCTTCCTCAAATGCCTCCAAAGAACCCATAATGATGATGTCCCATGTTAGGATTGCAACTCGATCGCATGATTATGGAATTAAAAGTCCTGTTGATGGTAAGGAAGCAGAATCTTCTCATTCGAACCCATCAACCTCAGCTCCTGGTTCCGATCCGCTACAAATCGAGAAACCTAACCCAGACTTAGTAATCAAACCGCCCGCCAAGGGTACACTTCGAAAGTTAGCTTTCAATCCACATGCGAGAGCGGCTCAGAATTATAACATTGTTGAAGATTTGGCTGTTTCACCTTCAGCAATGTCGGCTTTGGAAGTGCTGCAATCATGCCTAGCACAGCGTAAATTACTATTGTCGGCTATAGGAGCTGTTGACGTTCAGGACTCAAACCTTATAATTTTTTATCTAGAAAATAGTACACCGTGCTTACCTCATCAAATGGCTTTCCACATCCCAATGTTAGTAAAAAACATACCTTGTTATAGGACTGTGATTGATGAGGGAGCCTCAATGTGTATTATGTCGATACATTGTTGGAGATCGCTTGGTTCTCCTTCGCTAAATCAATCCCCGACAATTCTAAAGGCCTTTGATGGCTGTGGCTTTCATCCTTTTGGCATTCTACAGGATTTACCTATAGGGGTGGAAGGCAAAACTGTTAATCTAGATGTGGAGGTGGTTGATGCCCCTCTAGATTACAACCTTCTCTTGGGTTGTAGTTGGTCTTACGCTATGACAGTTATCATTTCATCGGTCTTTCGGCTATAAAGTTCCCTCATAATGGAAAGATCATAACTATAGACCAGCTGACTTAATTTTCATCCGACCCAGCCTCTTCTGAAAGTATTCAGCATGTCGGCAAAACAACTATCCCGTATAAGGATGTTGGAGTAGGACTAGTTAAAGATTCTGGTTTACTAGGAACTTTTCCTTTTCCTCCTATCAGCACATCGTCTTCTACTGCAACCATTCATATGATTTCGTCAGACACCATTGTTTATGATGATCCTTGGATCGTACCTTCTGAATCTGAGATAGACTCATTTTGTGATGTTATGCCTTTGAGTCCATATGAAATTGCGTATCAGGTCGTGCAGTCATTTTCCGACCTTTCTTCAACCAAAATTGACTTAATGAATGTGGTCCATGAGGAATCACTTTCAACGTCAAACTCGGATTCAACAAAATTTCCCAAACTTGTTCACACTGATGAGAAAATTCGTGAAATCCTATGTGTCGATGATTTACCATGGGAAGATCTTCATCATTGATCTTCATTTTTACCCGAGAGTGATCATTTTGAAAATTATTTTTCATCTATTTTTACAACTAAATATGTCAAGGAACCTCAGAATCCAATGAAAAATCCTGATTCAGAGTTAAATTTGGGAAACATTTCTCGAACTATTCCTATTGACATTTCGGTTAAGCCTGGAATTGTTGAAAACATTCATATAGGTGCCTCTTGTACGGAAGAAGAAATTCAAACATATAAGGCCCTATTTAAAGAATTCCGCGACGTGTTTGCCTGGTCATATGAGGAAATGCCAAGAATTGACCCCGCAATTGTTGTTCATGAAATCAAAACTTACCCGGATGCTAAACCCGTCTGGCAACGTTTGTGTCAGATCCACCCATGAAAAGCTGCTGCTATTAAAGCAGAAGTTGAAAAATTACTCAAAGTAGGTTTCATTTATCCAATTCTGTTAACGGATTGGGTATCGAATATTGTTCATATTAACAAAAAGCAAGGGACAATAAGAATATGTATCAATTATAGGGACATTAATCGAGCCTGTCCAAAAGACAATTACCTAACTCCCTATATCGATCAAATCATTGATGATTGTGCCGGCAGTGAAATATTCTCCTTCATGGATGGTTTTTCTGGATACAATCAAATCAATATTCTACCTGCTGATCAACCAAAAACGACTTTCATTTGTCCATGGGGGACATTTGCTTATTGCAAATTACCTTTTGGGCTCAATAACGCCGGGGCAACTTTTCAAAGGGCCATGTCTTACGCATTTCATGACATCAAGCACATTGTGCAACCCTATCTCGATGATTTACCTGCTCATTCATTACATTGAGCTGATCATGTCATCCATTTACGAGCAATCTTTATGAGGTGTAGGCATTATCGCATTAGGTTGAATCCACACAAGTGTGTTTTCTGTATAGAAACGGGTTGGTTACTGGGGTTTGTTGTTTTGAAAGCCGGCATTCGCGTCGATCCCTCGAAGGTTGAAGCTATTATCAAATTGCCTCCTCCTTCGAGTCTTCGCCAACTCCAAAGTTTGCAAGGGAAAGCAAACTTTTTACGTCGATTCATTCCTAACTACACTGAGATCACAAAGGGTTTTACCCGGTTGTTGAAACAGAATACTCCATTCTTTTGGGATGAGATAGCTGATAAATCTTTTGATGCACTAAAACACGCGTTGACCCATGCACCATTATTGCATCCTCCCAACTACAATCAGGACTACTTCTTCTATCTCGTCGCCTCTCATTCCACCATTGGAGTGGTGTTAGTTCAGGAAGATGAATTTGGTACTGAACATGTGATATATTACCTTAGTTGAACTTTAAATCCAACTGAGCTAAAATACTCACATGTGGAGAAATTGGCATTGGCAGTTGTTCAAGCTGTCTAACGTTTTCTTCATTACATTTTACTACGCAAGACTACAGTAATTTTTGATTGCATCCCTATGATCTATATTTTAACCAAGAAATTGCTAGGGGGCAAGTACTCCAAATGGATTGTGATCCTGCAGGAGTTCAACCTGGAATTTGAAAAGTCTAAGTCGAAGAAATCTTTAGTTTTTGCGGAGTTAATGTGTGACTTCCCGTGTGCTGACACAGAAACTGTGGTGGAGGAGCCCATTGCGGACGAATCCTTGTTTCTAATCAGCACTTTAGATCCATGGTATGGGGATATCATCGTTTATCTCCAGACCCAATCCTTTCGGCTAGAAATTTCAAGGTCAGAACGTCGAAAAATACGATTCCAATCCCAACAATTCAAAATTATTGGAGATACTCTTTATTACCGTGGGGCAGACTCTGTTTTTCGACATTGTTTAACTCATGAGGAAGCTGAAAGGGTTCTGAATGACTATCACTCTAGAGCGTGTGGCGGCCATATGTCTGGGTATGCCACAGCCCAAAAGATATTGCGCGCTGGCTACTTCTGGCCGTCTTTGTTTAAAGATTGTATTAACGTGGTCTGAAAATGCCACAACTGCCAAATTTTTTATCGAAAGATGCGCGCTCCACCTACTCCTCTCCACCCTATAACTGTCATCGGTCCGTTTGCAAAATGGGGTATCGATTTTATTACATGTAACCGTCACTCGACCGGGGGTCATGCGTATATCATTCTTGCGGTAGATTATTTTACCAAGTGGGCCGAGGTGATGCCTACATTTGAGGCAGACAGCAAAACAGCTACAATTTTTGTGTTCAATCATACAATTGCTAGGTTTGGTGTTCCACAAGCGATTATCACTGATCATGGGCGTCATTTTCGAAATGTTATGATGACTGAACTTACAGGCCAGCTTGGCTTGCGTCACGATAGTTGAACTCCATATTATCCATAGGCTAATGGTCTGGTTGAAGCCATCAACAAAGTTCTAGTCATCATGATCTGACGAATCATTGGGATTCATAGGTCTAATTGGCATAACATGCTATTTTCAACACTTTGGGCGTATCGAACCTCAGTAAAAACGTCAACAGGGTTCACTCCTTTCCAACTAGTTTATTGTCTGGAAGCTGTGTTACCCATTGAATGCGAAATCCCGTCATTGCAAATTGCCATCGAATTACTTCCAGCCACTTCCGAAGAGGAAAAACGTTTGTTATACTTGGCTCAGCTAGATGAGAATCGACGTGATGCTGCATTGGCGATCGAAACTCAAACGTATTAAAGCTCAGTATGATCGAAATGTTACCCCTCGAAATTTTTCAGAAGGAGACCTAGTCTTATTGTACGATCAAGCAAATGATAAATTAGGCGCTGGAAAATTCGTACCTATGTGGCATGGTCCTTATGTTGTCAAGCGAAAGTTGGCAAAAGGAGCCTATGAATTGGTAGACTTTGACGGTGTCTCTTTAGGTAAACCCAGAAATGGTCTTTACCTGAAGAGGTATTATGCTTAAAAATGGGTGTGGAGATTTTTAGTTAGGTTAGTTTTCTTTCTAGCTGGTGTGTTTTAGTTTTTAAAAGTGTGCTTTAGCTTAGAGAGTGTTTTTCGTCATTATTCCTGCTTATCTTGGATTTACTCTTGATATTGCAGATGTCGACGCCTCTCCAAACATACATTGGTTTCGCTAATGGTGCTTGTCGTAATACACAGAACATTTCTTCCGTAGCTTGGGTTATCTATTCGCCCTCTGACGAGTTGTTATCTATGCATGGGGTAAGCCTCGGTCAAACAACGAACAACATTGTCGAGTATAGTGCAGTGATTGAGTTATTATCTGAATCTATTTTATTTGGGATTCGGAGTTTGATAGTGAGGTTAGATTCTGAACTCGTTGTATTACAGCTTAATAGAGTATATGCCATTAGAAATCCAGTGTTATTGAGATTATTTTTGAGAGTGCGTCCCTTGGAACATGAATTTGATTATATTGAATATCAGCATATTCCAAGATATTTAAATACATTAGCAGATGCAATTGCTTCTCGAATGTTAAGTAGACATTTGCAATAATCATACAAGTAAATTTTAAAACATTCCATAACATGTTTTACAAGATAAGCCGGTAATAGTGATATAGTATAATATAGGAGTGTGTCAAAATATACATCGTCCTCGATCATAGGTTGAAAAACACCTTATTATCAGCAAAAATGATAGTACAAAAAGAAAAAATGTCATATGTGTCTACAATAGGCGATCATCCTATCACTGGTGATGATCTCGATAAGAAACCACTGTACGGACCACCTTACAAAGGAACCTCCTGAAAGGTCCTGGGACCCCAATCACATAGCATTGTAGCCTAAGAGGAATGTCATCTATGCCGGTCTCCGAAATGTCTCCTGTCAAACGCTCTAAATGGCTCTCCAATTTGGCAAAGGTCTCTGCTGATTCGTCCTGTGGGGCTGGTGTTGTTGCAGCTGGTTGTTTCCTCTCATAGGGCCAGAGAGCGGCTGGTCACCGTGGACCTACATCTGCATTTGAAACTTTTACTATCAATTTTGGGACGAGATAAAAACAAAAAAAAATTAAATTAGAAAAATGTTGAAAATGATTTTACCTGAGTCATCCCATTGTTCTCTTGGTGGAAGAGCCATGTTTGGGTCACCACGAAAATCTACCCCAGCATAAGGAAAGTCCTGAATAGAAAAAACTTGGTTTTCCAACCAATGGAAATACTCAGGAGTGAATCGAACGACCTCTGTCCCCTCCTCAGGATGACGGGCCATAACTGCAACCCATCGCATCATTTTGGGCTCTCGAGGAAGTCCAGCTCCAATAGTGAGGTGCTGTGGGACCAACATTGGAACCCTCTCCAGACCAAAGCTCACGACTAAAGCACCATATCCAAAGGTCTTCAGTTGTCTTTTCTTGGCTCTAGTAAGTTGGCCTTTTATATTAGCCAACACAGCATCACACCAGTTGAAGATGGTGCCTCGAGAGCAGTCAACTGCCATCCGCATCTGGGACCCAGTGGCTACATGTAGTGTTGCGCTCCCGCAGAGCCTGGTAACAGTAAATGCAATTACCTTTAGTTCAGGAAGGGATATGGTTTTGATATCTATCCCTTTGTCTTTAGTCTGGTTGTTACAGAACTCTAGCCGGAGGCTATCGACAGACTGGCCACCTGGCCTAGTCCCGAATAGAGTTAAGTGTTCACCTCTCTTAGGCAAGCCAGTCAAAAAGTAAATGTCTGCCGGCTCCATTTCGAGCTGGTGACCACCAATGAAGAAGCACTGGTCCTGTATGCTCCACCTGTCTACCAGCCACTGCAAGAAGTCCACCTGGGCCCTCATGCCAGGTATGGCCCAGAATTTGTATAAGCCGCATGCCTTCAATGCATCAATCGAAGGTTGATGATTTATCGCGGCAAGATATACATCCTCATGCTCCCGATCTCGCCAATCAAGCATGATGTAGACTCTACATTCAATAAAAAGGCGAATTAGAATCTCTAAAAGCAAAGTTTTTGGGTGAATTTTGTGAGATTTAGGTTTAAAAACCCTTGTTGCGGGGACCGCACCCTCTCTGTTAGAGACAGTGTGTGGGTCTGCACCTTGCCTTCATGGCAGGTGTGGACCCCTGACTTTTTTCCCATTGCGAAAAAGTCAGGGTCCGCAGGTTACCTGTGCTATGCCTGCAGACCCCCGCGCGCGGGTTTCTATCCTAAAAATCCTTGAAAAAATGAAATTAAAACCTAAAAACAAATTTGAAATGGATGAAATTGAAGAGTAGGATGATGTGGATTACCTGGAGGAGACGGCGTTCTATTCCAACAGACGGATTTTCCGCAATCTTCACAGGAAGTTTTTGACCAAAAGCTCTATTTTCTCACCCAAAACTCAAACGGTAAAAATGAATTTACAAAAGCCCTTTTTATAAGTTTTTTGAATAAATGAGTTGTTGATTTGTTTATGTTTCACTTTAAAAAGGTAACTTTTGCAGCATTTTTATCCATTTTAAACAGGTATGAGTAATGTTTGAGTTTTTGTTCAGGATAACGGATTTTTCAGGCGAAATCGGTCATTTTCGACGAAAAACATTAAAGTCACCTTTAAGCTCTTTCTGACTCCTAAAACATGAAAAGATTGCCGAGTTTTTCTTTTTAAACTCGTTAAAACGGAACTAAAAAGACGGTCCACTTACAGCTCTTTTTCTCACCGTAAAAACATGAAAATATTGCTGGATTTTTGTCGTTTAAAATTCGATATTGGTTATAAAACGACGTGTCATTGATCGCTTTTTTACTTTTTCGGATCAGAGGCACTAATTACGAAAAGTACTCCTTGGTCGTAATGATCAAGCGGTTCTCTCAAGTATTATTTTATACGTTTTCGGGCTTGGGAGACACAAATTCACGAAAAAGGTCAACCATGGAGTCTTCTTAAGTTTTTCAGACTCTCTAAAATTAAAAAATGCCGAGTTTCTCCTATACTGGACTCGTTAAAATTTAACAGTAAAGGACCTGTTCAATTACAAACAGGAGCAAACCACTCCTCCTTAGGGTTCGAATTTAAACTAAGTTGGATTCATCCGAAGGATGAGCTTATAATCAAGCAAATGTTATCCTCCTCAAGCTTGTCAAAAATAAAGAGGTACTTGCCAGAAATGGTGGGGGAAAAGAGAGAAAAATGAGCCTGTTTGTCATACTTTGTAACCACTCTTGAACATGACACTTTTATTCACCTGGGTTGGGAAATCCTTTGCCTAACAGTTGATCAAACCACATTGAAAGTCTTCAGCCAGTTTCTGGGTATTAACTTTGGATCAATTGTCACCAAACCATCTACTGTGTCGTTATGTGTTCAAGAGGTCAATGCAAATAAGCCATTCATCTGTAAAATATCTGGCATCCATCTTGACCATCCCTGAGTCAGTCCTTGCAACTAAATTTCTTCAAACTTGATCTATGATTTTGTGTTGTAGGCTTGCCTACGACGGATCGCTTTCTATCGACTTCAGCTCTTTATATAGAAAGATGATCTAGAAATCGTCAGTACCTTGTGATCTGCATGCCTCAATGGCAGGTTTCTCGCCTTCGACGATAGGTTGCATCATTGACCTTCGATCAAAGGATTCCATGACATGTTCGACATCAACACATCTATTCACATTTCATGGATTGTACTGAGTACTTTGAGAGCCATTGACATTACTGGTGGTTTCTCTCACACTTGTTAATAGTTTGCATCATTGACTGGTAATCAGGTGGTTTCTACCATGTTCGACTTCGACACATTCATTCACATGGTTAGAATTTTACTATTCTGGGAAGTAGAAATGAAGACCCTGGATCTAGTTTCCGCCATCCAGGCTGCGAGGAATTTTGTATTCATTATACTATGGACTATTCATAAACAGATGGCTGCATCCATACTGTGTCTACATGTGTCTATACTTGTGATGTATTACAAGATCATTCCTGTATTAGAGCAGTAGTTAGTTTTCTAGTCAGTTTTGATCTGAGTATGGGAATGCCTACCTCAGCGATGATATGATCTCATATATATATTTTTCATTGAATGTTTTTACAGGTTCCAACCGGGCTCTCCACAAAATGATCCTCGAAATGATAAAGTACTTCACTCTTCCTAGATGATAAATGAAATCCTCATCTACTACAGACTTCGCACTTTAGGGGGAAATCTGTTACACAAAATATTGTCACCATGACTATTTGCAGTCAGTATGGGTCTATCATCATTCATACTGTCCTCCTAAGCAAGTCTCAGACCTCAATTCTTCATGTCAAGCTTTGAAAATGAGAGAAAGACCTTAAAAATCATTAAAGTTCTGGTTCCGCACTTTCTCTCACTATTGCCTGCGGTCCTGCACCCCCTGTTCATATTACCTGCGGACCTGCCTGCTCTGTCTCTAAAGGAGTGCGTGCGAACCCCTGTGAAAGTAGAAAAGGCACAAGTTTATTCCAAAAAACTCACTTTGGGTTAATTCTAGATGATTCTAGAAGGAATTTTGACGTGGATGGTTCGTTCTTAGGTGGTTCATGCATCCCAAAAGAGAAGGAGCTAATCCCTTGATGAGAGGAGCTATCCCTTTGAAGGAGGGCTTTATCCCTTTGAAGGTGGACCTAGTAACTTCCCTCCATTGCACTATAAATTAAGGCATTAGGCTGGTTGCTAGGGAGGTTAGAAGCTGAACATTTTTTAGGGTAAATGCCGGTGGAATTGAGACTTCCTAGTTAAGCTTGAGAGGAGAGATCACATACCTTTTGGCTTCATTGGGAAGAGAGTGAAACTTGTCAAAGTAGAGGAGACTTCTTGTTGGACCCTGGGAGGAGCTTGTACAACACCAAGGCACAAGTTTTAAAGTTCTTCTTTGATTTGAATTAATACAATCAGATTCATTTTTCTCAAGAAATTGTCTTATGTCATTTTTTTCATGAATTCTTTGATCATCATGATAAGTATGCTTTATGATATTGGCTTTTCAGGTGCTATTTAATTTGTGTGCTTGTTTGTGTTTGCAGATTTGCTACAAGGGAGCTCATTTGGATCAAAGGAGCAAGGCTTCCACAAACTTGCATTGGACCCAAGGTAGGTCTAAAACACTTGTTTGCCTTTGTTGATAAATTGCATACTTAGAGAAAGATAGGATTTGATTGGCTTGCTTGTCACTAGATATCATTAGATACTAGGGAGGTCGATCTTGTCTGCAAGAATGACTCATTTCATGTGACAGATGGGTTCTCAGGGTACCATTGAATCAATATCCCACTGGAGGATAGATGTAATACTACATTCACTACTGAATGGGGGTGTTTCCAGTATATAGTTATGCCTTTCAGAATTAAGAATGCCCATACAATTGTTTCTAGGGTAGTAGTCGCAGCCTTCGAGGAGTTTATTCACAAGTTTTTGGAGGTTTACTTCAATGATTGGACAATGTTTGGGTTGGTAAAAGGACATGTCTCCAGTCTTTGCCTCATGTTGGATACTTGTCAAAAGTATTAGATATCCCTTGATCTAAAGAAATGAATATTCTATGTACCATATGGGATATTGTTGGGTCGTGTCATCTATAAGCAGGGATTGATGGTGGACCCTACCAAAATTGCAGTGATTATTAATTTGGAGCCTCCAAAGAATGTCAAACAACTATGCATGACGTTGGGACACGCAAGGTATTACAAAAAGTTCATATAAGCATATGTGCATATCACTGTGCCCATGGAAAAATTGTTGAAGAAGGATGCAACATTTTGCAGGGATGATGATTGCCAGAAGAGTTTGGATGTTTTGAAGGAAAAAAAGGTCACTGCACCCATTTTAGTGTTCCCCGACTGGAAGAAGGAGTTCCACGTCCATGTTAATGCATCTTGAATAGTCCTAGGAATTGTGCTGACCCAACGAGGTGAGGGTGATATCGACCATCCGATAGCATTTGTGAATTGGAAGTTATCGAAGGCATAGAAGAATTATTCAACCACGGAGCGTGAAGGACTAGAAATGGTGTATGCACTGCAAAAATTCAAGTACTACTTATTGGGTGCGCACTTCAAGTTGTACACTAGCCATTCTGCTTTGAAGTACCTGGTCAACAAGCCTATGTTGCGGGGGGGTGTATTTGTAGATGGTTGTTGCTCTCCCAAGAATATGACTTTGAAGTAATTGTGAAGCCAGGGCTATTAAATGCTATACTAGATCACCTCTTGCAGATTGGGAATGGTGACAAACCTACAAATCTGAAAGAAGGATTGCCTGATGCACAACTCTTTGTTGTGTGCATTGCTAATGACCATTTTGCAAACATAATCCAATTCTTATCTACAGGTACAACTCTTGAAGGGTATTGCACACAATAGAAGAAAGAGTTGGTGGTCTGGGCTGCAGATTTCTTTGTTATCGCCAAAGATCTATATAAAATGAGATCTGATGAAATATTGCACGGGTATGTCCCCAAGTATGAACGACAAAGTATCCTCAATGAATCGCATGGAGGAGTTGTAGGAGGACATTATGTAGGAAGAGAAACCATGCAGAAGATTTTACAAGTAGGACTATGGTGGCTGACCGTGCACAAGGATTCAAAGGCTCATTGTAGGGCATTTTATGTCTGTTAGAGAATGGGGAGACCATCGTGAAGAGATGAATTACCTCTAAATCCGCACATGTCTTTGCAGGTGTTTGATAAGTGGGAAATAGAACTTCTGGGACCAATTCAGCCACTAGGAAAGAATACAGGAGATAGGTACATCATTACAGCAACCAAATATTTAACCAGGCAGGTTGAGGTGAAGTCTGTGAAGGATTGTAATGTGGGCATAGATGTGAAGTTCATCTTTGAGTATATTTTGTCTTGGTTTGGATACCTGAAGATCTTACTGAGTGATAGATGTTCACACTTCTTAAATGAAACAATTTCTGCTTTACTTGAAGAGTTCCAGATGTATCACCAGAAGACTACGTTGTATCATCCTCAAGCGAATGGCACAGTGGAAGCATTTAATAAAATTATGGAGAATGACTTAATGAAGATTTGAAATGTGAAGTGGAATGATTGGGATGTGTGCATACCATCTGTTCTATGGGTGTATATAACTATCTGCAAGAAATTGACTCAACAAATGCTGTTTAGATTGGTTTATGGCTAAGAAGTTAAAATGCCGATGGAGTACATAGTGCCTAGTTTACGGATTGCTGCAGTTACATACATGGCCGATCGGGATACCATGGAAGAATTCATTATGCAGCTCATTGAGTTGGAGGAATATCGCTTCTTGGTGGTTTTTCATTAGCAAGTGCAGAAGGATCGCGAAAAGGAATGGCATGATCGCCATATCAAATAGCACACCTTTAAGAACAATGATTTGGTATTGTTGTGTGATAGTAAGTTCACAAAGTTTCAAGGGAAATTCCAAATGCATTGGCTAGGTCCATATATTATTAAGGATATTATGGATGGTAGCACAATTTAACTCGCAAATATGAATGAAGAATTATTTCCAAGAAAAGTCAATGGGAGTGAGTTAAAGTTGTATAGGGGTGATCCCACCCCTGTGCAATGACTATATGGATGCAGGATAGTCTTAGTGCTCTAGGCAGCTGTAAGGGAGCACGGGACTATAAACTACACTGCCAAAAGGAAGGTTGGACAGATTGATTAGGCGATGCAACGAATCAAGGG
This sequence comes from Pinus tabuliformis, assembly GCA_031772625.1. Classification (NCBI taxonomy): domain Eukaryota; kingdom Viridiplantae; phylum Streptophyta; class Pinopsida; order Pinales; family Pinaceae; genus Pinus; species Pinus tabuliformis. Next base: position 951,052,300 of record CM062818.1, read on the forward strand.
TAGGCGAAGAGAAGAGCTACAACGAAGATGTTGCGCTCTGATGGTGGGTCCTAGACAGCCTGGCCAAAAAGTGACCATTGGAAGCATTGTAGTTGATTAGATGACAATTTTTCCATTAAAAGGAGCAGGGGGGAGCATTTAAGATGCATATCTTTGGAAATATTCCACCAAAAAGCATTAATGATAGGGAATTGGAGGGAACAGACGAATTTGAATTCAAATTGAGCTCTAAATATGGCATCCTACTCCACATTCGAACACTTTGCTTCCATATAATTTTCCTTAAGATGTTGCATTTTCAGTTGTGTCTAGAGCAGTGATATATGTATGATAAGGTTTGGGAGAGAATTATTTCCCGTCGAGCTTCACAAATTTTCCTGATTGGCAGCGCGATATATTCCTTGAGAAAATGGCTACAACAAAACTTGAGACAAATCTGGCCTAACCTGTACCTACAAGGTTACCTACTATCACGCCCAGGTGGCTAAGGCCAAAGCCATCTACTTTCACGGCGGGAGATAAGAAGCATAAGAAGTCTCAGAAATCACTGGTGTGACAATCGTCGTGGAAAAACCTGACCGAAACCCACCAGAAGGGAAAGATGGATAGGTCCAAACAGCTGACAGAGCCCCTGGACCTGGATGAGGAAGAACTGTGTAGGGAAGTAGAGGAAATTGATGAAAAATAGCTTGAGCTGATAATTCAGCTACTGTTGTATATTCCCCTAAGAAAATCCATAGATAAAGTACCCAAAGACCCAAATTCTGCGAAGTTCATGGTCTCCACACCTTTGCTACCAGAGAACGTGTTGTTTGAGGGCTAGTTTCTGGCTCGGATACCAAACTTGAAAATAGAGGATTGTTGGCATTATGATTCAAGTATTGTCCTTGATGGCAACTCACTCAGAGGTTGGTACAGGTGCTCAGAGGTTGGTACAGGTGATGGCAACTTAATCAGAAGACAGATCTTAGTACAGCAGGCCAAGAAAGTTCATACACGCAGGTTCATTAAGCCCAAGTCGCGTGTACACGCAGGTTGGCTTCAGTAAAAGAGCGTGTATGTGGAAAACTTATCTTTGGTCCACGGCGGTTATTCCTTGGAAGTTGTGCCTATGGTTTTGGACCTTGGTGTCTCGACGGACGTGTTGATCCCTAGTCTTAAGGCTGATGGTATTAGATTTCTATGGTTTTGGCTCTTGGTATTGAACAAGGCCTAAGGCTATATAAGGAGAAGATCATTAGGCAAAGAGATAAGGAATGTGTGTGAGCTGTGAAGATCTGAGGTAGTGTGAGATCCAAGTGCTGGTTATGGGTTGGTGATCTGAACCAAGGTTTCACTCATGTGGAGGATGATGAAGGATGGAACGAGATCTCAAGGCTTGAAAAGATTATCTTCATATGGTTTGACTGTTAATAAACTAGATCTATTGACGCATGTTTATTGTTATGATCTGGGTATGTTTGGATGTTTGATATAGCTGCAAAGTTTTAAGGTTGAATTTACAGATCTATACGCGGGTTGTCTTTGGTAAAAGAGCGTATACACGCAGGTTGGGCTCGTCAAAGTAGCGTATACAATGTGAAGTATGAATATGGAGTTGGATCTGGTTGTTGTTATGCTATCTGTGTTCTTGACAAGGTTTCAGTGATACAGTATTGGGTGATTCAGAGATTGATGATGCAGGTTGTTCTACAATGGTGATTGTTTCATGGATCCAGTCTGAAAATTGATGAAACGTGGTCCCTGAAGGTTGTAGGGTCAGCACCTACGTACTAGTAAATGGATCAGCTAGTACAAGAGCTGAGGGGGTTGTAGCTCCCTTCCAGAGGTAGTTGGAAAACGAGAGAGGGTTGTAGCCCTCTGCAGGTTGTAGCCTGCGTACTGGTAAAGGACTGCACCAGTACATTGTAAAAAAAGTTTCTCATTAAAGAAGAAAGAGACGAATTGCAGCAGGTGGTTTTCACCCACATTGGGTTTCCACCTTATATCATGGTGTTCATGTGTGTGGATCTTGTGTGATGTTCTGTTCTGTTATACTGCACCTGTTTACTGTTAATATGCTTAATAATGTTCTGATGCATTTACAGAAGATTAAAGCTAACTGAATTATAAGATCTCTGGGTATACGCTTGTTGCATTAGACACAGTCGCGTGTACACGCGGGTTCACTTAACGAAAGTAGCGTGTATGTTTCTGAGCATTGAAAAAGTTTTATAGTTCTGATAATACTGATTCACCCCCCCTCTCAGTATTATTTCCAACAATTGGTATCAGAGCAGGTCCTTCAGAGAAGCTTGATCGCTTGAAGGAGATTCGTGGAACAATGGGGAAGAAAGCACGTCAGAAGAAGAAGACAGCTCAAAGGAACAATGACAACCTGCCGTTGAGTGGAAGAAAGAATTCAGATCCTGAATCACCTCAGATTGAAGATGGACAAGCAAATGAAGCATCAGATCAAATCATAGATCAGCAAGATCTACCTAGCAAAAGGGAGAATGCCCTCAAAGAAGAAATCATCATATTAAAAGATCAGTTGGAATGTGCATCCAGAATTCGAGAAATGCTGCTAGCACTAAATAAAGAGCAAGAGAACGAGATCTTCAAACTAAAGCATCGGTTGGATGAAGGAAGGAAAGCTGAAGAGACCTTGAAGAAGCAATGTCTTGAAAAAGAAGAACAACATCAAGTTGAGGTAAATATCTTGAAAAGTAAATTAGAAGAAAAGGATAAACTATTACGATTTCAAGATAGTACTAAGATCTTGGATGATATTCTTAGTAGTCAAAGGTCCCCTGCTATCAAAACTGGACTTGGTTTTCATGAGTCTATTGAAGGTGAATCTGGTTCACAAAGTAAGACAAGAATCTCTAATGAAAGGGTCAACAAGGAGATGAAAGGACAACTCCATCAACAATCAAGGAAAGAGACTCCTCAAAGAAAATCTTTTACTCCTCCCATGAATAATTTTGAATGTTATGTATGTCATAATCTTGGACATGTTGCAACCATATGTAGAAGAAGAAGGTTTCAAGACCATCATGTAGAAAGATCATCACATTCAAGGTACTTTAATGGATATTGCTTTTCTTGCAATATGTTTGGCCACAAAGCTGCTGATTGTTATAGGAGGAATATGAAACATGTAAGATGCTATGCATGTAACAAGTTTGGACATAGAGCAAAGGATTGCAGGAACAAAGCTCATGATAAGAAGAAATCATCAACATGCCTGAAGATATGGAAGAAGAAGGAAGTTCAGTCAGAAAGATGTGGCACAGCACAGGGTACTCAGCACAACACAGACATAATAGACTCAGGGGGAGCTGAAGGTATAGAACTTCAGTGTTCTAATTCTCATACGCAAGTTTCATGAAGGAAATATGCGTATATACGCGAGTTTCACACTGCAAAATTGCGTATATGTCAGTCTGAAGAAATGCAGTGGGGATAGGCTTAGAAAAGGGGTCTGATATGATTCAGTCCAATATCTGCTCTCTTGGTTAATGGTTACAGTCTGCTGAGGATGTTTGGAAATGTTTTGATACTTGTAAGATGTTAGAAGTGTTTAATCCTAACTTGATGATGATGAGATCTTGATGCTTATGTATGCATGATCAGATCTAACTACAGATGGCACAGGCTCAGGGGGAGCATATACTTCAAATAATGCATTGTTGGCATTATGGCTAGAAGTTGTTGATAAAGTCTATAAAGCTAAATGATACATCTCGTTGTTTGATCAAAGGAATGGTATTGCAGGCTGATGCTTATGGTACAGATCATGATGCTGCTGGTGGCTTTCATAAGTCTTGGTCTAGATATTTCATCACTATGTCATGTATCTCTTTTGTGATATCTCTTTTATGATGTCAAGGTCATGTAATGGCCTATGTTGGTTTCCCCACTATGCTTGGGATGAATGATGTAATGTTCATGTCTTATCATGAGTAAACTCTTAATGTATCTCCACATTGTTAGGTGGATGAGTCAATATTGGTATATCCCCACTAGGTTGGGTGATGAATGTATGTATTGAGTCTTTTGGTGATAGGAAGGTCTTCTATGATGTATAAGTCTTTGTTCTTCTTGAAGAACATCTTTTGCAGATCTTGCCTACAGTCAAGGCGAGCATGAACAGCACAATTCAGCAAGAGCAGGATGGATAGATTGGTACACTTTGGCATACACAAAGGGGGAGCACATTTGGAAATTTCAGCAGGTACTCAGGGGGAGTATGGACAGCAGAAGGTATATCAAAGAAGAGAATATCTTGGTCCGCCCTTTGCCCTTGATGTCAAAGGGGGAGAGTGACTTGGTGTGGTGGTTGCCATCAAGTCCAAAGGGGGAGATTGTTGGCATTATGATTCAAGTATTGTCCTTGATGGCAACTCACTCAGAGGTTGGTACAGGTGCTCAAAGGTTGGTACAGGTGATGGAAACTTAATCAGAAGACAGATCTTAGTACAGCAGGCCAAGAAAGTTCATACATGCAGGTTCATTAAGCCCAAGTCGCGTGTACACGCAGGTTGGCTTCAGTAAAAGAGCGTGTATTTGGAAAACTTATCTTTGGTCCACGGCGGTTATTCCTTGGAAGTTGTGCCTATGGTTTTGGACCTTGGTGTCTCGACGGACGTGTTGATCCCTAGTCTTAAGGCTGATGGTATTGGATTTCTATGGTTTTGGCTCTTGGTATTGAACAAGGCCTAAGGCTATATAAGGAGAAGATCATTAGGCAAAGAGATAAGGAATGTGTGTGAGCTGTGAAGATCTGAGGTAGTGTGAGATCCAAGTGCTGGTTATGGGTTGGTGATCTGAACCAAGGTTTCACTCATGTGGAGGATGATGAAGGATGGAACGAGATCTCAAGGCTTGAAAAGATTATCTTCATATGGTTTGACTGTTAATAGACTAGATCTATTGACGCATGTTTATTGTTATGATCTGGGTATGTTTTGATGTTTGATATAGCTGCAGAGTTTTAAGGTTGAATTTACAGATCTATACGCGGGTTGTCTTTGGTAAAAGAGCGTATACACGCAGGTTGGGCTCGTCAAAGTAGCGTATACAATGTGAAGTATGAATATGGAGTTGGATCTGGTTGTTGTTATGCTGTCTGTGTTCTTGACAAGGTTTCAGTGATACAGTATTGGGTGATTCAGAGATTGATGATGCAGGTTGTTCTACAATGGTGATTGTTTCATGGATCCAGTCTGAAAATTGATGAAACGTGGTCCCTGAAGGTTGTAGGGTCAACACCTACGTACTAGTAAATGGATCAGCTAGTACAAGAGCTGAGGGGGTTGTATCTCCCTTCCAGAAGTAGTTGGAAAACGAGAGAGGGTTGTAGCCCTCTGCTGGTTGTAGCCTGCGTACTGGTAAAGGACTGCACCAGTACATTGTAAAAGAAGTTTCTCATTAAAGAAGAAAGAGACGAATTGCAACAGGTGGTTTTCATCCACATTGGGTTTCCACCTTATATCATGGTGTTCATGTGTGTGGCTCTTGTGTGATGTTCTGTTCTGTTATACTGCACCTGTTTACTGTTAATATGCTTAATAATGTTCTGATGCATTTACAGAAGATTACAGCTAACTTAATTATAAGATCTCTGGGTATACGCTTGTTGCATTAGACACAGTCGCGTGTACACGCGGGTTCACTTAACGAAAGTAGCATGTATGTTTCTGAGCATTGAAAAAGTTTTATAGTTCTGATAATACTGATTCACCCCCCCTCTCAGTATTATTTCCAACAAGGATTGGGACCTAGGGGGCCACGAGAGGTTTCCACAATTTTCATCGAGCAAGTACCTAAAGAAGGCTTATTATGAAGAGTCAGACATCATGCGGCTTGAGCCGATAAAATGGGTGGCTAGAATTGGGGGAGCGAGGCTCCTAAATATGTTGTGGGTGCCATATTTTAGTCGTACCATTATTAATACAGTCTGTGTGTGCCAATCGTTGACACTGTTGCATGATGGGTTCCTCCGGTTGGGAGGGCTCATCTAGATCACTGACATGATGATCCAAAGAATAACGTTGATGCCATACCAAGGCATGGACCCTGCAGAGGCATTTGTAGGGAAATCGTAGGAGAAGAAGTTAGAAGAACAAATGAAGAGTGATTTTGGTCTAGTAAATAATTTGCATGGGTATTCCATACAGTCAATCTCAGATGGTGTAGTGAATTTTGCTACACAAATCCTGGTTGGTAAGATCATGAGGAAGTGTCGTGTCGATGAAGTGTTGGCACCAATCATCTCTTTGGTTGCGCAATGCACCAAAGGATTCCATTATAACTAGGATCAATATTTATGTCATGAATTTTTGGAGGACTGTAGAGAGGCCTAGGATGAGGGCAAGGCATTCCAATATGCGTGGTTTTTTTTTTATTGATTGCGTTGGTAGTCTGGAGGATGCTCAAAGAAAGCCAATTCCCTCAGTAGGACTCAAACCTGCCATGGAATTATGGACCTCACTACAGGAGGATCTAACTATGCAGAAGATTGAAGCAGACAACAGAGAGAAGCATATATATATCGACAACGTGAACCTTATCACTCGTGCAAAGGTTCACCAGATTACAGGAAGACAAGCTCATCCAGAGAGAGATTGATGAGCTACGTTGCAAGGAAATCATCATATCTTCAAGGACACAACCCTAGGCGGATGAGGCAAGTCAGCTGACAATATAAGTGCAGAGTAAGCTTAAGGAAATCCAACACACATAGAACCATGGGCCTTGCAGTTGAAGGCCCCACCACTAAAAAGTTGTTTGAAGAAGTCTGTCAGGCTATTGCACAAGGGACAGTTGACATGCAGGTGTTAAATATTGAATTCAGTGAGTTGCAGGTGCAGATCGAGGTGCCACAAGTAGAGTGACTGTTGGGCACGGGATCCTCCAAGGGCAGTTTTGGGGCTTAAAGCCCAGATTTTGGTCCAATTTTGTAATCCAAATGTAAAGACTCCACATTTTGTGGTCATGGAGCACGTAGTTGTTAAAGAGTCATAGGGTTGTAAAGGATCTACCCATGGTCCACAGACCATGGGATTGTATAAATAGAGCTAAGCTCTAAGTAGGTAAAAGAAGATATATCATGAAGATGTATGAGGGATAGGTCTGAGTAGAAGTCTAATTTTTGGGTCGTAGTGTAGGTAGAGGCTCTGCAACTGAGTGTGTTGAGGCCTAGAAGTCTATAGTAGAGTGTGTGGACCCCTGTAGCAGAGTGCGCAGGGTGAGTTGAGTCTGTAATCACCTGAAATTATCAATAAAGAGAAGTATTCTATAAATTCTACGTCTTTATTTCTTGTTTATGCTTCTGTTATATTGGGTATGAATTTCACTTCTAATGCTTATATGATGCGCAAATGTGTATAACTGTATTGGTTAAGTGAACGCAAGTAAGAGCATCCGTTTATGTGAAGCTAACTAAGATCTGTTAATAAATCAAGTAAGATACTTAGTGTAGTTTGGGGAATATCACAGTTCGCTGCCCTAATGGTGTGAAAGCATATCAGCCCCTGGTTAGGGTTGTGCAGAAGCTGATTGTAACACTTTATGAAGGTAATGAAGGATAGAATAGAGGAATAAGAAACCTACGTGAAGGTAGGTATAGTTGGAATAAAACGACATCAAATCCATCTCAAGGGTGCAGAAACTTGGCTACAGCATCCCCCCATACTGCTTCAGGTGAGACTTCAGCCCGCGCTCCGTGGGCTGATGCTGAAAGGGCCAGTAGTGTAGGGATTTGTTTGGCTAATAAATGATGAACCTGGGTCAGGCCCCCACAAGCAAACAAATGGTTCCATTTCCGGGACCGAAATCTGAATGAGATATGTGTGATGTCGTATGACTGGAATCCAACTAAGAAATAAATCGAAGGCTGGTTGGACAGAAGGATTCACGAGTTTGCGGCGTAGGAGAATAGGAACCCACGACTATCAAAAGAACAGTGGTTGGACTAATAACTGTATACGGAGATCCACAAAATCTTTTTCACCTCTTTCACTACTGAGCTATACAAGTGGATCACAAAGCTAGTAGATAGCCAAGGAAGGTGGAAACTTGACGGTCCTATTGTGTGGACCCCAGAGCTAGTGCGAAGGTTGGAAGCATCAAGGGATAAGATCACACGTGCCAATGATCATTGGCTTGATCATATTATAGGAAGATTTGTTACTGAGTTCGCATTGACGCCTCAGTCAGCTATAGCGAGGCAGAATGACACTTTCAAAGGATCGCGAGGTAAGTATGTAAAATCTCTTAATAATTGGATTAAAATGTCGTTGTGCGAAAAATGGGTTATGTAGTTACCTTGATGTTTGGGACTACGCGAAGTGGAAAAAGTTACAGAAATGAAGGGAATAAGGGTGTAGAGGGATTTCTGTGAATACCACCTCCACTGACACCACCTACACCTTCACCGCCATCACCTCCAACTTCACGCATACCACCACCTCCACTACCACTGCGATTTAGTATGGCAAACATAGTGAAGTTGTCTTTGTTCAAAGGCTTGGGAAATGAGGACCCGACCCAATTCTAGTTCATTGTGAGGGTTGTATGGGAAGCTCAAGGTGTTATAGATGATAACATAAAGAAGGCAACATTGGTTAGTGCTCTGCAAGATTGCACGCTAACTTGGTATATTAAGTACTCAAGCGATAACCCAAATTCTAGAGTAGCAGACATCCAAAGAACACTTAATAGGGAATTTAGCAAGCCTAAATCTAAAGCACAGTTGATTGTGGGATTCAAAGAGATCACAATGCTACCAGGAAAAATGACTTGGGAGCTATATCAAAGGTTGAAATGTATGATCCGCGAAGCCAACATGAATTTGATAGATGGACATCATCACGAGTGGTTTGTGGCTTCGCTACTACCACATTTAAGGAGTGCACTATCGCAGCAGAAGATAACAACTCAGGCATAGGCCTTGGAGATTTCCATGAGACTACATGAGACTCCATTGCAAGATCCTAATCTAGGAGTTCCACAGATCCATGTGCAGCTAAAGAATCTATGCCTTGAGATGCAAATCTTGAAGCAGGATAGGATGGTTCAGCCAGAGGTATGCAAAGAGGTATGGTGCATGAAATGCAAGAGCCAGGGTCATGACAAAGGCCACTACGCAGTCTTTACAAATTACCTTGCAGGAGGAGGACCGATATCTTTAAGGTTGGAAGCTCAAGTAGGACCTAGCGCGGTGCCTTCTTTGTGGCACGCTATCTATCAAATAGACGAAAAACATGCCACATATAACTACCACCTATTATAGAAGTATAAGCAAACTCCACAATAGTTGTTCTGCAACTTTTGCAGATCGGTGGGACATGACGACTGTACTTGTAGAAGCTATGAATTGATGATGGATACAAGTCCCACCTATAGGGTTCAGGCTAAAACACAGCCCCTTGACCAGAATGCAGGGATGGTGTGGACAAGATTTCACACACGCGGACGAGGCCAAGGTGGAGGAGGACCTGGTAGAGGTTGTAAATAGTTGATTTTCTACAATTGCGAAGGGCTAGGACACTATGCGCGTGATTGTACAAATCCAACGTTCCCGTCTGCAAGTATTGCACACTATTTGATCATGAAACAGAATATTGTCCTATGCTGCTAGCCAGGATATGGGACAAAGGAGTGCTATCACCTCCCCTGACTCAGAACCTACAGATGATGAGGTTTGACCCACGGGAGGAAGACCCGAATGTAAATATAGTGCCCCGATGTGGAATTGTGACAGGAGATGACAAGGGGAAACAGCCAGAAGATAGTACATGGGTTCGCAAAGCCTTGGTGAAAGAGGTCGAGTTTGATTTGGGGCACGCTCGAGAAACCTTCATGGAAGATAAGAAGAGCTTCGCTGAGGCCTCCACTTCAGGAAGCAAAGATAAACCTGAGCCGGAGATGGACCCATCCATGCTCACAACTTTCCTGGAAGCCTGTATGAAGTTACTGCGCAATAGTAAGGCTGTGAAAGGATTACAGGAACTTATAAATAGATGTGTTGGGATTGCGCCAAGTGAACCGTGCGTATTCCGCAAGATTGAAAAGCATAAGACAAGGACGGGTCATGAAATGAGACTCACTGCGCAGATTGGAGAATATGAAATGGATCAAGTCATTCTGGATTTGGGATCAGATGCGAATGTTCTACTGAAACAGACATGAGATTGAATGGGGAGACCTGTTCTACAATGGTCTCCAATTAAGCTAAGGATGGTGAATCAACAGAAAATAATACCCATGGGGCAACTGCAGGGAATAACCGTGGATATTGAGGGAATGAGCACGCTGGTATATTTTGAAGTAATAGAGATTACTAATGACAACAATCCCTACCCCCACGCCATTGTGAATTGACTGGGATACTGATATGAATGGGCTAATCAATATGAAGAAATGAAAGATGATATTTGAGAAGGTATCACTGTGCATAATAATACCCCTGGATCCTGCTGAAGGATCGCGCTATACGGAGTCAGTCTGCGATTATGAGAGTGATGATGACTTGGACTGCATCTATAAGATAATAGCATGAGACCAAGACTGGGTAAGTCCCACTGTGGATGGGTGGATTACATGGGAGCATGAGAGCTCTTGCACTTTCGATTCTGATGAAGAAATAGAACGATGGTAAAATCGGTTACATGAAGTAAGTACACTGAATTGCAACATGATGACCCAATCACTGCACTGTGTATCATCAGAGGTAAGAAATATGCCTATCTATGATGGTCTAAATGAGGTAGATATCTTTTGGATGCATTCGAAAGGGAGGTGCCAGAAAAACAATGCTTCCAGGCCTTGAACTAGGCACTGCGCACTACACCCGCAAGATGGTGGGGTACGCACAAGGGGAGTTTTGATGAATGGTGCGAATGTAGGAAAATGATGAGAACACAATTTGGGAAGCCTAAGATGTGACTGACAGACAAGTATGATGGGTAGAATGATCCGTGCACATGGATGCAGGCCTATGAATAAAAGCCCCAACCTGAGAAGGTGCACCTGTACTTCGTGTTGAAGTACCTCGTCAATAAGCTTGTGTTTGGGGGTCACATCTGGAGATGGATCTTATTGTTTCAGGAATACGATTTTGAAGTTGTTGTGAAGCTTGGACAATTGAACGCAAGACTAGACCACCTGTCACACATTGAGACAGGGGAGGAACCCACTAATTCAGAGGAAGGATTACGTGACGCGTAGCTCTTTGCTGTGCGCATTGCAGATGGACATTTTGAGGATATAATACACTTCCTAACAACTGGAATTGTGCCAGAAGGATACTCTGTCCAGCAAAAGAAGGAATTAGTGTTGTGTGCAATAGATTTCTCTGTCATTGTTGGGAATCTATACAAGATGGGGAATGATGAAATACTGCGAAGATATGTACCTGAGTTTGAATGAAGAAACATCCTCACAGATGCTGATGGGGGCAGCGTGGGAGGACATTATGCAGGGACAGAAACTACACAGAAGATTCTACGCGCAGGTTTGTGGTGGACAACCTTTCATCAGGATTCAAAAGCATATTGCAAGACATGCGACGCATGTCAAAGAACAGGTAGTCCATCGCAAAGGGATGAAATGCCTTTGAATCCACAAATGACATTAAAACCTTTTGAAAAGTGGGCAATAGATTTTGTAGGACCTATTCAGCCTGAAGGAAATATAGGGCTGAGGTACATTATCACTGCGATGAAGTACTTGACTCGTTGGGTAGAAGCACAACTGGTGAAGGATTGCATGGGCATGACTACAGCGAAGTTTTTATTTGAACTTGTACTGAAGTGATTTGGCTATCCAAAGATCTTGATGAGTGATTGTTGTACGCACTTCCTAACTGACACAATCAACGCACTGATGGAGGAATTTTAGGTGTATCATCAAAAGAGCACACCTTATGACACAAAGTTCTTGAAAATGCGCTAACCAAGGTATGCAATGCTCAACAAAGTGATTGGGACCTATGCATACCTGCAGTATTATGGGCTTATCAGACAACTTGCAAGAAGTTAACGGGACTGACACCTTTTAGGCTAGTATACGGGGTTGAGGTTGTGATGCCTATGGAATACATCGTGCCTAGTGTTATAGACATTTTTGGGCACTGCAACCCCAATCAAATATGTCCATAAACCGAGCGCTCCTAAGTCCCTAAAAGTGTTGTTCCATCCCCTAAAAGAACAAGTTCAGTTGATTACATCATCTCCCAGAAATTCTCCATGAAAAACTACTCAGAACTGGTCAAAACTGGACCATCTCACCTGCTCCATGGTCAAAGTGCGCTGCATCCCACCTAAATGCACACGGGAGGTGCGATGCATACTAAAAGGCCCTTCTATGGGATGCAATGGGCAAGAGTGGACAAATGGCAGAGTCAATTTGCGAGGTGGATGATCATGGAATCTTCCAGAAACTTCTCTTGTGTCACTTGCCTCTCTGCATTCGCCCAGGGATGAGTAAGAGATCATCAATCTCCAAGTGGAATCAAGAACTATCAGAGAGAGGACACTAATCAAATCTCAGAAGCTGACTCACCTCCCTGCAATCATCTATATATGGATCCCTCATCCCAGAGATCTAGAGGCTGGAATTTTGTATCTTGTAAGGAAGTGCTGCTGGTTTCTTGGTGTAACGTCATAGTGTTGGGTGATCTAAGTTTTTTATGAGGTAAAGAAGGTCTTTCTTGCTGAGAGGATGACACTGGGTTAGAACAATTGGTTGTAATCCTCTTTTCTATTCTTGATATTAATAAAGTTATTCAAGTTTTCCTCCACATTCTTGTATGATTGATGATATATGCATTTGTGTGGACAATATATATCTGGTCCTATATTGTTTATGATAGTAGATCTCCGTTCTTGGATAGTGTTATGCTGCTTTGATTCCACAGGTGCTCTTTGAAGCTGGGTAGACGAGGAAGCGAGTGGCAAAGATCTATCAGAAGGGAGAGGAATCAAGCAAGAAACCAAGCGCAAGACAGAGGTTGGTGTCCTTTGTTTCCCTCTTATCTACTTCTCATAAAGGAAAACGAAAGTAGTTTTAGTTTGTTTGTTTCTAAGATAGCTACCAGTCTTAGTGGGACTAGTAGCTCTGCATAGACACTAGATTTCCTGATAACAAAATGGTGACTCCACTGGGGAGCGAATGGATTGTTTGTTTGTCTATATTCGTTTGCTTTATAAACTTACAGACGGAGCCTAAAGTCAAGCCAGCTAGCCTTCGAACTGCATTTTCTATGCAAGTGCAAAGTAGATCAATGTTGCTTCAGTCTATCTCCAAGTTTTGTTTATGAACTGAACAATCGGTTTACGAACTCTCTAATTGCCCTTGTGGTGTCTCTAGTAACCTCCTTAGATCTACCCCTGTGATTTATTTACTAATTATCACTTGCTTGGCCTAAATCCCTGAATTGTGCTGCAAACTGTGATCAAGAACTGGATCAAAAGTCTCGCACTATACCATCGCACCCTCTCTTCAAGGATATCAGTATGCATCGCACTTCCCGTGTGCTGTGGGTGGGATGCATACTGGAATCCCTGTGTAACAGGTGCGCTGATCAGAAAGGGCTAATTTTGCCTCCATACTTTGTTTTTTCTTCACTCTTTTCAGTTCTATTCAGGAGTTTTGTTGTCTATAGTCAGTATACCTCTGTTGGAAACCTCGTTCCTTGCCATTATTCCGCCTCCATTGTGCAAATAACTGTAAATGTTTTTATGTATTGTAAGCCATTTTTAGTTCTCTTTTACAAAGAAGTAGCGTAATTGAACTGTCATTTCTTGATTTGGAAGTGTCGCAAGTGTCGTTTTCAGTCATAGAAGAGAATCCGACTGTTCTTGATAGTCGATTACACTATTAATCTTGTATTTGATTTGAATTAGTAGTTTTTCAAGTGTCGAAAGCAAGTTTTCCATTCCAAATCGCAAAGTGTTGTCATTGTCTTCATTTTGTCTTGAAAAGAAGCTTGTTAGTAATGTCGCTTTGAAAAATAATTCAGATTTGTGCTTAGCTTTCTTTTTATCATTCACACATTAAGAAGGCTGAAAACAAATACATGCATGTGCATTTGCATTTAGACTGTTTGTTGGTTTGATTTAGGACAGTGCATATAGTGTGTGCTCTCTACTCTATGTTGAAAGAATATCATCTCTCTTTCTTTAGTAGCTAGGATTTTCATTGCAAAAAGAAGATTAAATGATTGTTTATCATCTTAGATTGCTTTTAGGAATTGTATATATACATCACGCGGTGAACCTGAAAGGAAAATTTCTTAAACAAGATCAACTGTAAAATAAATTTATTGAATCTAAAAATGCTTTGGAAGCTAACGCACAACATTTAGAAGTCTAGGCTAGAGACGTATTCCGGCATCGTAAAGCCTGGTAACTGTTGTTTTCATTGCTGGTTGGGTGATTCCTCCACTTTGAGACAACAAGTGATAGTACGGACTTGTGCTCCCACGTACTGTCGAGTATATATTGGGAGACCACAATAGGCTATATCTTTTATCCATAGGAAGCCGTGTTTGCCGCCCTATGATCGCAATGCACTGAACACAGCATTTGGGAAGATTGACTGCCATACCGTAAAAAGTATTTTGCAGTTTTGCGATTGGTTTGGTAATCCCTCTATCTAGATTTCTAGAGTAGTCTCTTTCATTCCTTTTCAGACTCCTTAAAGGAAAAGGTCCATCTGAGCACTTGTCACTTCAAGCTCATTAAAAATCGAAGGCGACTAGAGTCATCTTTTGTTTTTTCTCGACTCTTAAAAATTGAAAAAACAAGTTGTGTCAAAGCGTCTAAAATTCATTTAATTTGGAAACATATTTCCCCTTTATTTTTAGTTGATCAAGTAATACGCAATCGTGGAAGAAAGTCAATTGAAACCCCATCATTCGCGAAGGCTTACGAGTCAACCGTCTTTGTCTCCAGAACCAAAACTGTTACAGACAAAGCCAACTCGTTTAACCAGTTCAAAATCTCCTGGTAAAGTTGGAACAAGTGTTCCGACATCATCGGAGGCTCCGGTTACTCCAAAAATTTCTGGTATCCCTACCTTTATAGAAGAAGTTCCGCAGCCACCAAAGGACAGTAGGGCTGATCCTAGTGTGAAGGTAAACACTTGTATTACTGAACCAGCTCCATCTATAGTTGATTTGGAAGGTGTTATTCCCCAAACATCTGTCGCTGCAGAATCTATACCTTCTTCGACATCGGAGATATTTTACAGACCTGACGGTCTACCTCTTCCACCTAGTCTGATTGCTATAGAAGAGATTGTGGAGGATCCTCCATCTAGTACTCCATCGCAATTTGGAGTCGAGATCAACCTATATCCTTCTTCATCAGAAATTAGTCTACCGTTATCAGAAGCTCCTGTAGAATCACTAGGAAATCTTTTGGATAGACTAGAAATGTCTGAACAACCGTCGACATCTAGGACTATGTCGTCTGACAAAGCGGCGACAGAACTTCCTGCTGTCACTCCAACAATGTTCACCGGCATACCATCTGTCCCAACTAGCTCTCAATCGCTAGATGGGGCCCACTCAGGGGCTCAACAATGTGGTTTGTTCCTGTTTGTTCATCCGGAATAATATCCGGGAGCTCTTATGTTGAGTCTCAGCAAATTGATCCTTCACGGTGTCAATTTGGGCAGTCTGGTCCTCAAGGACAAATCTTTCCTTTGAGTACCATATTACCACCGTATGGGGGGTAACATACCCTTTCATTGTCTCCTCCGGGAGAACAACCATATGAGAGTTCACAACAAAATTCAGGTTATGATGGAATTACATCTAGCGGTTGGGTGCCAATACTGCCTCAACAACCAAGAGTTGTATACTCGATGCAACAATGTTTACCTATGTCAAATATACCAACTACACCGGCTATTGTGATGGTGTCGCAAGTACAAGCGTTGCCTATTGTATGCCAACCTCAGGTTTCTCAGGTCATAATGCAATAACCTCTTATCCCTGCGACTCAACCACAATCACCAACTAGTGGAATGACATAGGCCCAAACGGGTACAATTACCCCTCATCTTGGTCAAACAGCCAGTATTGGACAACAGCACATGGCTTCACAACCATGGCTGGTGCAATACCAACAACCGTAATTCCAACAAGTTTACCAAGGATCTGAGCAACAAATCTTTGCAAATAATGGGCAGCCGTATATTCAAAACGGTCAAAATCAACCATTCTACAATGGTTATGCCCATCAACCTTACCAAAGTTACCAGCATCAAATGCATTATGCTGGTATGCAAAGACTAACTGCCCAGGCAATTCCATCTTATCCTGGGTATGCTTCGCCAAACCTGAATCAACAGTTACCCTTCGTGGCGACTTTAGAGTTACCAGATCTAAATCGCCTAACGAACGATCCAATTGCTAACGCCCCTTGGTGGCCAGCGATTCCGCATCAACTTCCATCAGATATTCCTAAATTTAATGGAAATCTGGGTGAAGACCCGTCGAATCATGTGATGAACTTTCATCTGTGGTGTTCATCAAACACCCTAAACGATAATTCAATTAGGCTTCGCCTTTTTCATAGAACATTAACTGGTCCGGCAGCAAAATGGTATATCGAATTACCTAGAGCTTCGTTTGATAGCTTCAGTACCCTAGCCACAACCTTTTTGACCCATTTTCAGTTACCCATAAGGTACGAAATGGGAACAAAACTTCTTACCAATTTCAAGCAAACAACGGCCACTCACATATCCGATCATATTCATGAGTGGCGACGTCGTCGTAGAATGGTAAAAACGTATGTTCTTGATCAGCTTTTAGCTGAATGGTTTATTAAGTCATTATTACCTTCCATTACAGAAGATGTGGCAAAGGGAGGAGTCGTCACTGAAGAGCAAGTTATTTCTCATGAGCAATATTTAGACTTGATTTATACTCAGTCTGGCACGCTCTACGATAAAATCCCTGACGCTCCTAGACCGAAATTTTCCATTCCTCTTCCTCCTAAATTGAATAATGACTCTCATGCTGGCAATGGCGTGATTGGTACGACAGACATGAAATCAACAAAGGCTACATCTAAAAAGGCTCGTAAGATTTCTAGTCAAAATGCAAAAGAAAAACTTCTCGCCTCGGAAGTAAATGCCCTCTCAACAGACAAAGGCAAAGAAACCAAGAAACCAGGAGGCAAGAAGAAAAACAAAGGGAAGAAGAAGAAACAGGAGGAATAATCACCTAAAAAATCTTCTGCAAACCCTTCTAGAGATGAGAAACCAAATCGTCCATGCCTTATATGTGATGAGGATCATTGGGTAAGAGATTGTCCATATAAAGCTGAGCTTAAAAAATTCTTCAAGAATTCGAAAAACTCGGTGGTATTAACTGATCCGTTTCCAAATCCAGGAACAAATCTGGTTGCCAGTGAAAATGCTTCCCCATCCCAAGTGCTGATGTTTTCGGTTTCGAAACAGCAAAATGATGCTTTGATAACAACAAGGAATAAAGATTACGGGAATCCACAGCTATCAAACAACAAGGATAAAGATCAACCTAGTAGTTCGACAACAACTTCGACAGAAGTTGCACCGCCCATCATTCCAGAGCTAACAATAAAACCGCAAAAGGGAGTAGTAAACAAGTCGACATTTAATCCTCATGCCAGAGCAGCACAACATTATAATATAGTGGAAGATCTGGCCCAATCGCCATCTGCTATGTCGACACTTGAGGTACTGCAAAGTTTCCCCTCCCAAAAGCAGGCTTTATTATCAGCAATAGGTGGGATTGACCCAAAGGATTCTAATCTTGTGTCCTTTAATCACAAAGGATATGATCCTCAGTTACTAGCTCAACTAGCTTTCCTCATTCAAGTGAAAGCCCTCAACAAAACTGTTCATCGAACAATTATTGATGAGGGGGCATCTACATGTATTATGTCGATGAGTTGCTGGAAAAATTTAGGATATCCAACCTTGTCGCGATCTTCGACGACATTAAAAGCATTTTATGGACGAACATATACCCCATATGGGATTTTAAGTAACTTGCAAGTTGAACTGGGGGGGAAACAGTAGAAATAGATGTTGAAGTAATCGACGGAAACCTCGATTACAACATCCTACTGGGAAGGCCCTGGATATATGCTATGGCTGCGATTGTGTCGACCTACTTTAGGAAGATTTAATTTCCCTTTCAAGGGTGAATTACAATCGTCGACCAACAAACATTTCTCCCCAATAGTTCCCAAGTTACGGGAAGCATTCCGATGATCCATGGAAGCCTCCATTCGCTTCAAAATATCGGAGTAGGCCTACTAAAAGACCCTATATTAATGGGGACTTTTGCCCTCCCACCTCCAATCAATTTGGCGGAAGTGGCAACGGTAGGAACCTGCAATATGATATCTTCTATTCAAAAGATCTCAGAAAACAATATTAGCATGGATCATCTACAGGTTTTGCCTCCAAGCCCAATAGAAATATTGTAGCAATCAATGTTTTTAGCATGGGAGGCAAACCCAAATCAATGCTCATCAAGCGTTTGGATAGATAGGTCTAAGGAATATGGCACCCCTTCAATCCTTGGTCGCAAGTACATTACACAGACGAAGGAATTGTTCAGTCAATGATAATTGATTGGGCGCCATGGGAAGATTACCACCATCGTTCCCATCTTCCGGATTGTCAGGAAGATACTCCTAATGACCTTCATCGTCCTTCAATTTTTGATTTCCTATTAAATACTGTAAACACGGTGGATTCCGAGCGAAACTTGTCCAATATCAAAGAGACTATTGCCATAAATATCTCGACCAAAACAGATGTTGTAGAGAATATTTATGTTGGCAAATGTTGTCCTCCTTTAGAACTGGAAATATACAAAGTTCTTTTTCGCGAATTCAGATGTCTTTGCTTGGTCATATGATGAAATGCCAGGCATTGACTTGAGTATAGTTGAACACAAAATAAAGATGTATCCATATGTCAAACTAGTACGACAACGGCTACGGCAGGTGCACCCCAAGAAAGCCACTGCCATCAAGGCAGAAGTCGAAAAAATTCTCCATGCTGGTTTTATTTACCCAGTTCCTCTAACCGATTGGGTATCAAACATTGTTCTTGTAATGAAAAAACAAGGAACGATTAGAGTGTGCGTCGATTATAGGGATGTAAATCAAGCTTGTCCAAAAGACAACTACCCTACACACTTTATTGACCAGATAATTGATGAATGCACCGGATGTGAAATCTTTTCATTTATGGATGGATTCTCCGGGTATAATCAAATAAATATCCGCCACAGGACCAGTCAAAGACTGCATTTATTTGTCCGTGGGGCACATTTGCATATCGCAAGTTACCTTTGGTTTAAAGAACGCAGGGGAAACATTTCAGAGGGCAATGAATTATGCCTTCCAAGACATCAAAAACATCGTTCAACCATATCTCGACGATCTTCTGGCTCATTCGCAAAAGAAGACCAATCATCCGCAGCATTTGAGAGCGATATTTCTACGTTGCCGACACTACAAGATACAACTCAATCCACACAAATGTGTGTTCTTTGTCAGTTCTGGTCATTTGCTTGGCTTTGTAGTCTCAAAGGACGGGATTCGTCTCGACCCATGTAAGGTTCAAGCAATCATAAATTTGCCTCCATCTTCAAATTTTCTTCAGATTCAGAAACTCCAAGGGAAAGAAAACTTTCTAAGGAGGTTCATTCCAAATTATGTCGAACTTGCTAAAGGTTATACACGTCTATTGAAAAAAGAAGTACCCTTCGTCTGGGATCAGGTCACGCAAGCTTCCTTTGATGCTTTAAAGGAATCCCTAATAAAATCATCATTAATATCCGCTCCTGATTATCAAAAAGACTTTAACCTATATCTGGCTGCAGTGGATACAACCATTGCAATGTTTTTAGTTCAAGAAGTCAATGGAATTGAACATCCTATATATTATTTGAGTAGAAACTTAAATGATACAGAAAGCAAGTATTCCTACATTGAAAAGCTGGCTCTCGCAGCTGTTCAAGCGATACAGAGATTTCGACACTATGACCTCTTTCGAAAAACTACCATTTTGTCAGATTGCAACCACATGACTTATATATTGTCGCGACAGTTGCTGGGGGGAAAATATTCAAAATGGATAGCAATTCTTCAAGAGTTTGATCTGGAATTTGTAAAATCCAAATCGAAGAAATCCCCGGTTTTCATGGAATTAATATGTGATCTCCCATCATCATCCAACGATGAAACATCCGAAGAAACCATCGTGGATGAATCTTTGTTTTTGATATCTTCAAGTAATCGTGGTATGGAGATATAATCATCTATCTCCAAACCCAAAAATATAGGTCTAGTACCTCTCGCTCGGAATGAAAATGTATTCGATACCAATCAAAAGACTACATGATCGTCGGTGATACGCTTTACCATCGTGGTGTCGATACAATTCTGAGGAGGTGCCTCACCCATGAGGAGGCCAAAAAAGTCCTGAATGATTGCCATTCAGGCACGTGTGGGGGGCATCAATCTGGTAACGCTACGGCGAAAAAAAAAATTACGAGCAGGATACTTCTGGCCAACAATGTTCATAGATTGCATAACCACAGTCAGAAGTTGCCATGCATGTCAAATTTTCGATAGCAAAACCAGAAGACCACCCGCACCCCTACAACCAATAGTTGTTGTTGGGCCATTCGCCAAATGGGGCATAGATTTCATGACATGTAACCCCACCTCGATCGGGGGGCATGGGTATATCATAGTCGTGGTAGACTATTTTACCAAATGGGCTGAGGCGATGCCTACATTAAACAACACTGGCGAAACAGCTGCCCTTTTCTTTTTCAATCATGTAGTCACCAGATTCGACGTTCCACAGGCCATAGTCACAGATCGTGGATTGCATTTTCACAATCACATGATGGTTGAATTGGCTGCCAAATTGGGGTTGTCCCACGACAGCTCTACTCCATATTACCCGCAAGCCAATTGACAAGTTGAAGCAATCAACAAAGTCCTGAAGTGGATGCTGCAAAGGATGATTGGAGTCCACAAAAGGAGTTGGCATCTGATCTTGTACTCAGCCTTGTGGGCATACCGAACATCGGTAAGGAATGCAACTGGGTTTACACCCTTTCAACTGGTGTATGGCCTAGAAGCAATCTTACCAGTTCAGTGTGAGGTCTCGTCCCTCAAACTCGCAGTCGACCTTCTCCCCGGAACTTCAGAAGAGGAGGCTCGTTTCTTGGAACTAATCCAATTGGATGAAACCCGTCGTGATGCCGCTTTGGCTAATGAAGCCCATAAGAAACGAGTCAAGGCGTAGTTTAATAAGAATGTCAAACCCCGTGTCTTCTCAGAAGGTGACTTGGTCTTACTTTATGACCAGGAATTCAATAAATTGGGAGCAAGTAAATTCAAGTCTTTGTGGATGGGCCCCTATATTGTTAAACATGTATTAGCAAAAGGGTCCTACGAGTTAGTGGATTATGGCGGGATTCCACTGGCGCAACCCCGTAATGGGTTGTACCTTAAGTGTTACTACACATGATTCAGTGTAGTAACCCCTCCTTGCGCCCATCGCACCCCCAGCAGTGTACTGTGTGGGATGCATGCTGACTGGCCAATGGCCAAGCCAGTATGCATCGCACTTTTCGATATAGGAAAGGTGCGATGGAGCCAGGGTGAATTCTTCAAACCCCAGGGGCTCAGAAAAACCAGGAAACATGCTCAGAATTCAAAAAGGAAAGAATGAAACTGAAGAGATCAGGTTTAGCTCTTACCTGGTCCAGACGGTGCCAAGAATCGTCCATAGAATCTCCCGGAATCAGCTAGTGAAAATCAAGGGGGAAAGCACCTCCAAAGCTCCAACAAACCAAAGTTCAAATGAAATGGTAAAATGAGAGGTAAAAACCACTTTTAAATTACTTTTCACATAATTCAAGTAAAATATTAGTGTTTTGACTCATCTTTCAAGAATATATTATTCGTTTCTAACTAGTTTGATGAAGAAATGGAATAGGCAGTACAACCTTTGAAGGAACAAAGTTGTTAATGGTAAAATCAAGGTAATCAATGACCATTGTATCAAGTAGTTTTTATGTGGAGTTCAAGCTCTTTAAAAATTAAACATAAGCAGTGAGAAAATGTTTCCCCCAGAGTTTAAGCTCATTCATTAAAAAATGAACCAATTTCCGGTAAATAACCATCGTGAATGCATTATCATCAGCCTTTGAAGCCTTGGTCGTGTTCTCATCATCACCTCCACTCTGTATTGGCCGATCATTCACCTCCATTTGATTGTTTACCCTTTTTGAGGAACAGCTGCGAAGAGTGATCCTGTTAGCCATCCTTGTGACACTGTCGTGATTGGAAAATTCCAAACCTTACCTGGAATTAGCTGCTACCCGAATTTATCACTTGTTCCTCGAAAAACGAGTCTCCTTTAAGCTCTTTTCATCTGACTTGTAAAATATGAAAAGATTGTCGAGTAATTGGCCTCTCTAGCTCATTAAAGTGATCGAAAGTGCTATCCCTCCTTTAGATTTTAATCTTTTTGGACCTGAGGAATTATTACACAAAAAGATCGAGTGCTTGTTTTGTTCGGCTCGTTAAAATTACCGAAAATTCATCCCTTTTGTATTATTTTATACTTTTTCGAACTTAAGGGATTATATGACGAAAAAGGATTGTTGGAGTTTTCTTTACGTCCCTTTCAGACTCTCTAAAATTGAAAAGGACCGAGTTATCTTTGTCGTTAAACTCGTTAAAACCGAATAGTGACAAACTTGTCCATACCAACAAGAACGAGTTTCACTATCGCTAGGCTCGTTAAAACATAGCGATGGGTTTTCCCAAAGGGCAAATTATAGAAAAAGCATATTTTATCCTCCTCAAGCTTGACAAAAATAAAGAGGTACTGGTCAGCAACGACTGGGGAAAAATTGGGAAGAAAAGTTGAAGAAACTTTATTGGTAGCAAGTCACTCTTGAACATGACACTTTCACTCCACATCCGAGTCGGGTTGGGTTGTTCCATTCACTGGTCATATCACCATTGGTCCATCACACCATCCACATTTGGGGTTAATGCTACCAATCCATCATGTCAATGTCGCCGATATGTTCAAGAGAAGTCTCTCCAGAGAATTCACCTCTGTCTCATCCACTGCAATACATTTACGCTCCATTCTTTCATGACCGCCACCCTGAAGCTTATATCATCAGATCGTTTTCACCTCCATTAAAATCATTTGCTCCATTTCGTGTCGTAGATGTGGGATTCATTAAGGCCCTCCTATGACGGATCGCTTCTTGTCGACATCAGCTCATTATCCAGGAAGTCGATCTAGGAACAACCCTTTCAGTACTTTGAAGCTTGCATGCCTCAATGGCAAGTTTCTCACTTCCGGCGACAGGTTTACATCAATGGCCTTCGACCAAAATATTTTGCGTGGTGTTCGACACCAAGTCCCTTTTTCACACCACGTGAATTGTACTGTCGTACCTTGAGGGTCATCATCATTATCAGTGATTCCTCTTGCGCCTGTTAACAACTTACATCACTGGCTGGTAATCAGGCAATGTCTTTCCATGTTCGACTCCAGAACATCTCTCACATGGATCGGCTTGTACTTTAAGTGAAGATCGAACGAGATTGAAGACCCCGGATCTACTTTCATCCATCTGGGCTGCGATATATATTCAGGAAAATAAAGACATCAAATGTACATCATTGCTGAACAGATAATCATCCAATCTAAGGGATGATGGCTCTACCAGAATCATCAGTCTACACTCAGACGATTGTCTGTCTTATGTACATGAAAATGAATTTATAAAGCTGAGCATGGGAATGCCCGCCTCAGCTAGATCATGAAAATATTATAAAGATAATGTATTGTATTGTATCTTATTACAAGTTGCCTTCCAACTCGAAACAACTTCGGATCCTCATGATAAAGCATTTCACCCGACATCAAAAGATTAACGACCTCATGCTTTAGGGGGCAACTGTTATAGACATTTTTGGGCACTGCAACCCCAATCAAATATGTACATAAACCGAGGGCTCCTAAGTCCCTAAAAGTGTTGTTCCATCCCCTAAAATAACAAGGTCAGCTGATTACATCATCTCCCACAAGTTCTCCATGAAAAACTACTCAGAACTGGTCAAAACTGGACCATCTCACCTGCTCCATTGTCAAAGTGCGTTGCATCCCACCTAAATGCACACGGGAGGTGTGATGCATACTAAAAAGCCCTTCTATGGGGTGCGATGGGCGAGAGTGGACAAATGGCAGAGTCAATTTGCGAGGTGGATGATCATGGAATCTTCCAGAAACTTCTCCTGTGACACTTGCCTCTCTGCATTCGCCCCTGGATGAGTAAGAGATCATCAATCTCCAAGTGGAATCAAGAACTATCAGAGAGAGGACACTAATCAAATCTCAGAAGTTGACTCACCTCCCTGCAATCATCTATATATGGATCCCTCATCCCAGAGATCCAGAGGCTGGAATTTTGTATCTTGTAAGGAAGTGCTGCTGGTTTCTTGGTGTAACATCATATTGTTGGGTGATCTAAGTTTTTTATGAGGTGGAGAAGGGCTTTCTTGCTGAGAGGATGATGCTGGGTCAGAACAGTTGGTTGTAATCCTCTTTGCTATTCTTGATATTAATAAAGCTATTCAAGTTTTCCTCCACATTCTTGTATGATTGATGATATATGCATTTAACAATGTAAACTTTGAAACGGGAACTGATACTGTTACCCATTTCGTAGAGATAGCAAAAAATTGACCCGATTTTGAAACGGGGCGATGCAGAATACACATTTTTTTTAGAACATAGTTTTTGGCACTTTAAATAACCTTAAATAACCGATACGATTACCCGTTTCATAGAGGTAGTAAAAACATGACTCGATTTTAAAAAGGGGCGATGCAGAATACACATATTTTTTTTAGAACATAGTTTTTGGCACTTTAAATAACCTTAAATAACCGATACGATTACCCGTTTCATAGAGGTGGTAAAAACATGACCCGATTTTAAAAAGTGGTGATGCAGAATACAATAATTATTTTTTGGAGCATATTTTTGACAATTTAAATATTCTCATGTATCAAATATAAATATTCGTTTTTAAATGTTAGTGATTTTTATGTTGATTTTGAAACGTCGTTATACATCATACTTTTTTTCTTAGAGGACTTATTTTTCACACTTTAAAATTTATTATGTCCATTTTTTTTTTTAATTATGATTACTTAAAGAATTTTTAAGTTGTTTTATTTTTATTTTTTTAAATGTTGATTACTTCAAGAAAGTCATATAAAAATATATATATAATAAGACAAAATAAAAATGTTAATAAAAAAAAAATTATTTCATAAACTATAAAAGAATTTGGCAAAAAAAAAAAACATAATTTAAAATATATATATATATATATATATATATATATATATATATATATATAAGTCAAAATAGAAAAAATAAAAAAAACATTAATAAAAACAAGAAGAAAAAACGTAAAAAATAAATGAAAACAAACTAGATTAAAAAACAAAATAGAAAATTAACAAAAATAAAAATAAAAAACTAGTAAAATTAACATTAAAAATATTTAAAAAAAAACTAAAAAAACAAAAATACACTGAAATTTACAAAAAAAAAAACCATAAAAATATAGAAATTTTAGAAATATATGTTTAAAAAAAACAAAAAAAAATTAAAAAAGCATGTATTTAAAATTAAAAATTAAAATTTCCAAGAATTATGTATTTTCTATTTAAAAAATAAAAAACAAAATTGACTAAACACGGAAAAAAAAATAAAAAATAAAAAATTTGAAGAAAATTTAAATTTTTTTAAACTTACCTTTTTTTTTATTTAAAACACCCCAAAAAATATATAAAAAAATTTATACAAATTTGATATTTATAAACAAATTTGTTTTTTTTTATTATTTAAAAAAAAAACAATTATTAAATTATTTTTTTTTAAACACCATTTTTGTTTTTTATTTTAATATTTGTTAAAAAACAATGATTAAAAATTTTATTTAAAAAAAATAAAAAAACAAAACAAAAACAAAAATAAAAATAAAAAACAAAAATTTATTTTTGAAAACAAATTTTTTTTTTTAAAAACAAAAATTTATTATTTTTTTTTAAAAATTATTAAAAAAAAAAATTCATTGCCCTCGGGTGTCCCGCGGCGGCGCGGCCCCGGGCGGAGGTCCTACGTGCAGGCCTCCGCCCTGGGCCGCGCCGCCGTAGGCCGCCCGGTGGGCGGAGGGTCGATTCCCAGAATTTTTTTTTTTTTTTTAATAATTTTTTTAAATTAAAAAAAAAAAAAAAATTACACATTTTAAATAATAATTTTTTTTTTTAATCATTTTTTTTTTTAAATATTAAAATAAAAAACAAAAAACATTGTTTAAAAAAAATAAAGTTTTTAATAATTGTTTTTTTAAAATAATAATAAAAAGCCCAAATTTGTTTATCAATTAATTTTAAAAAAACTTAATATATACTTTTTTAAATTAAAAAAACGATATGTATTAAAAAAAAATATTTTTTTTTTTTAAATAGAGAAATAAATGTTTCTTTAAAAATTTTAAATTTTTTGGTTTTTTTTTTTTAAATTTGAAAAGACATATTTCTAAATTTTTTTAAATTTTTTGGTTTTTTTTTGTTTTAATTTCAGTGTATTGTTATTTTTTTAGTTTTTTTTAAATGTTTATGATGTTAATTTTGCTAGTTTTTTATTTTTAATTTTGTGGATTTTCTATGTTTTTTTTTTTTTTTTTAGTTTTTATTTTTATTTTTGTTGATTTTCTATGTTTTTATTAAATTTAGTTTGTTTTTAATTTTCATTTTTTTTTAGTTTTTTGATAATGTTTTTTATTTTTTTTATTTTTTACCTGAATTTTATAGTTTATATAATTTTTTTTTCTTTTCCATATATATATATATATATAGTTTCTTTTCTTTTCTTTTGACAATGTTTTTTATTGTTTACAGATTTTTGATATTTTTTATTATTATTTTTTTTTTCCAATTTTTTAAATATGTTTTTTATTATTTATTTGTTTAATTTTTAACTGTTTTTTAGTTTTTTTAATTTAGATTTTTTATGACATTTCTATGATTGATTTTTTTTTTTTTTTTTTGTTTTAGTATATGCTCGAATTTATGTTTTGTTAATTTAAAAAAAAAAAAATGTTTTGTATTTTTTCATTGTTTTAATTTTTTTATTTTTAATTTTATTTTATGTCTTCATTATTTGTTTGAAATTTTAATCTTTTTCAGGGTCATGATAAAATATTTTACACTATTATTTCGAAATGTTGAAATATTACCCTTGAAAAAAAAGGGAAAAAAAAAGTGTTATTCCAACGTTAAAACTTTTTGTTTTGAGGGCATTTTTGGGACAATTTTTGCATAAAAAATTGGTTTTCACCGCCATTTTTAAAACATGCTCAAAATTTACCCTAGAAAAAAAAAGTGTTATTCCAGCATCAACACTTTTTGTTTTTAGCACTGTTTTTGATGTTTTAAAGGGGTTTTTTGGCTAGAGTTCTCGTTTTCAGTTTACAGTTCCCGTTTCAAAGTTTACATTGTTATTTATGTGGTCAATATATATCTGGTCCTATATTGTTTATGATAGTAGATCTCTGTTCTTGGATAGTGTTATGCTTCTTTGATTCCACAGGTGCTCTTTGAAGCTGGGTAGACGAGGAAGCGAGTGGCAAAGATCTATCAGAAGGGAGAGGAATCAAGCAAGAAACCAAGCGCAAGACAGAGGTTGGTCTCCTTTGTTCCCCTCTTATCTACTTCTCATAAAGGAAAACGAAAGTAGTTTTATTTTGTTTGTTTCTAAGATAGCTACCAGTCTCAGTGGGACTAGCAGCTCTGCATAGACACTAGATTTCCTGATAACACCTAGTTTTCACACAACAGTGCTCACAGGTATGATGGATCGCTTAGCCCTGGAAGAAAGGCTCGCGCAGTTGGAGGAGCTAGAAGAAGAGATATTTTTGGTTGGATTTCACCAACAGGTCCAAAAGCAACACGAAAAGGCATTGCACGATCGACATATTAAGCTTCACACCTTTAAGGTGAATGACTTGGTGCTATTATATGATAGTAAGTTTGATAACTTTCCAGGGAAACTCAGAATGCATTGGTTGGGGCCGTACGTTATTAAGGATATTACCGACGGTGGCGCGGTCCAGTTGGTCAAGTTGAATGGAGATCCCTTGGCAGGAAAAGTGAATGATAGTCGTTTGAATCCATATAAAGGTGGCCCAACCATTTGACTAGCCAATAGAATCATAGACTTAGTGCTCTAGGCAGCTGAAAGGAGGCGTGGAACTCTAAACTACACTGCCCGGGAGCTGCACGATTTAAGGACTGCGCGAAGCAGCAAAGTGTCACACGGTCCGCGACAGCATGAAGACGGTTGCGCTCGCACGCAAGTATGCCAGAAAGTGACCATTAAAGTCACTATTCACTTTTTGATGGTTGGTTTGAGGCCAAATGGAGCAGGAAGCAGGCATGTAAGGCAAACTTTATGGGCTAGATTCTTGAAAATCTGCCGCCAATCTAGCATTAATGAATCGAATATGGGGGGAACGGTCAAATTCAAATTCAAAATACCCTATAAATTACAAGTGGTTGTCCAGGGGAAAACACTTGGCATTTTGAGAACTGATCTGTTGCGCTTTCAAGTGTGTATGGACCTTTCGAACTTTGAGGCTTTGAGAGAAATTTTAGTGTTTGAAACATTGCCGAAGGAGACGTAGGACCTCCTGACTCAAATAATGTCGACACTCGAGGAAGCCGTGTAGGAAATTGCGGTAGTGGAAGCCCCAGAGAGTGCTAGAATAATTGTTGAGGTCCCTAAATCACCCCACACACCGAGACCTGAGAAGGATAAGCAGGCTATGATCCCGGTGCTCGTCTCACCACAAAACCCACAGAGTACCAGGCTCACATTGTAGGAAAAGGGGAAGGCCATTAATCTAGAGGCCGATGAGGAAGAGTCTGAAGAAATCCTGGTGGAGGAGGAGGGCAAAGAGATGGAGGCTGAAACCCAGGGTGCAGACCCTATTACCAGGCTGCCAAAATATGTTCCTCTGCACAAGGGTAAAGCCAAGGTGTCGAAGGACATAGATGAGAGCAAGAGCTCTCTGCAAACTCTGCTGCTCCCAGACGATCTTGTTTTTGAGGGACCACACTTGGGGCGGGTTCCTGTCTTGAAGTTTGAAGATTGGGACCTCACAGACCACGAGAAGTTCCCACATTTAGCGACTGCGAAGCTAATGTGCCAGAGGATTGATGAGACCGCTAGAACAATTCAATTAGAGTCGTGGACATGGCTCACAGATGTAGAGAAATTCGGGTTTCTTAACTTGTTCTGGGTGCCGCATTACCACCGTGCACTAGTGACCATTTTCGTCATCAGGTAGTTGCTCTGCTTGGTGCATGATGGGTGTTTGTGGCTGGAGGATCCCATTCCCATCACAGACCATTTGATTCACCAAATTACACAACTGTCTTACTCAGGGGAGGATCCAGCTAATATTTCTGAAGGAAAAGGTGGCGAGTTGGCCCTCGTGAAAGCAATGAAGAAGGGGTTCAACTTGGAGAAGAATAAGCGAGGATACGCCATCTCCATCATTAACAACCATGTCATCAAGGTCGTGACACAAATCCTAGAAGGGAAGGTGATGCGGAAGTGTCACATGGATGAGGTGCCCATGCCCGTAGTTGCACTTATGGCCCAATGTTCGGAAGGAGTCCAGTTCAAATGGGCGAACTATTTATGCGTCGAGTTCCTTGCGAATTGTCGCGAGGCACAAGAGCAGGGCAAAATGTTTCATTACGCGTGGCTCCTATTGTCGATAGTACTAGTAGCATGGGAGCTACCTGAAGATAGCTAGTTCCCTTCGGTCGCGCTGGACCTTCCATAGGCAACAAATTATGCTTCGCTATGAGCAACTAGGGATGTGCAACAGATAAAGGAGAGAAAGATATTTTAGATATTAATGGAGATGAATATCCAGATGGGGATCAATTGCAAGCCGCGATTGTCGCCCACAACATACGCCAGTCTACAGAGCTTTGCAGAGTTCAAAGTGGATTTCCACAATGTTTTTATCAGGGCACGAAGGACCCTGCAAAGACATGGCACAACCTACCATACCTGGTGACTGACGATGTCATTTTTGCAGTCCTTAAGTCTTGGCCACCAGAGTGGCGTGCTCCAGTTGGCTCTTCGGTGGAAACGGATAAGTTTTCCACGTAGCACAAGAAGGAAGAGATAAAGCTTCAAATGGTGTAGCTGGCAGAGAAGCACAAGAAGGAGAAAGTAGAAGCTAGGGCCCAGGAAGCACATGACGTTGCGAAAGTGGTGACATAACAGAAAACAGGGGAAGAAGAGCGCAAAGGACAAAAGTCACCTTTGCTCGGAATTGAGGTAGAAACAGAGATAGAACAAGGTGGCGTGGACCCATAGAAAAAATCCACCCAACTCAAGCGTCCGCAACTGCAAGAGCAGACAGTGCCACGAAAGAAAACAAAGGCCTCAAAAACGTCTTTCGACCCAATCAACCTCACTGAGGGGGATTTGCATGACATCAACAAAACGGTGAGGGATGTCACGCGGAGGCCCTCCAACAATTCTAAGAATAGCAGTAGTTGGTATTGGGGGCTCTCAGGACATATTTTCAGGAGTTGTAGGTACGTACTCCACAGGCTGGCACAATGTCCACCAACCTCGCGATCGACACATTAGTTGCCGAGCAGATGTTGCGCACAAGGGTCACCAATGCGATACTGCTACCAGATGGGGTGATCACTACAAACATTGAGGCCAACAGGCCTATGGTTAGCAGTATGAAAGGGGTAGGGTTGAACATGGCCGTGCTCCCTCAGGAGACACTCTACTTCACCGTAGAACTCAGGTCCTAGGAGAGTCGCTCTCTGCATGTGATGAGCAAGTAGCGCATCAACATTGAATAGTTTGGCCTGCAACATAATGAGGTAGTGGAGCAGAATAGGCAGATAATGTAGGTTGTGGAGGAAGCCTCCTGGATAGTCCCGGAGTTGGACATCCAGGCAGAAGAACTAGTGGCGGCATGTGTCTGCAAGTTGGCCACAAGGGTCCGTGATGCCAGAGCAGAGATGGCCAGTGTTCAGTTGGAACTAAGCCTCCAAATCACAGAACTGCAGTTGAAGGCTTAGCCTTCAATTCCACTAGAAGCGAGGGAATAGCGAACCATCACTATTACAACAGCAATAGGGGTAGTTGACAGTGCAGTGGCAGACTGCATGCAGTTGTTCGAATAGTCATTCGAGGTCCTAACTACCCTACAGGAGAACCCAAATGTAGAGCACCTAGAGACAGAGGCACGCGAGCTACAACAAAATTATGTCGAGGTAAAAGGGACCGCGCAAATGGTTTCCCTTACACAGAGGCTTGCACGGATGCAGGAAACAAAGGCGCTCAAGGAACAGGTGGATGCCGCTCGACACAAAGAAGTGGTCTTAAAAGTGTGCCTACAACCATGGATTGATGAGGCTTACGTGATCATAGGCTCCATTGAAGGGAAGCTCACAAAACTGCAAGCAGCTCAAAAAAATATTCAGAGCAGCAGTTCAATAGCAGTCACCGAACAGTGCGTGGAAGAAGTCCGCGAGGCGGCTGCTCAGTGTGCTGCCGAAGTTGCGATGATCCGAACAGATTTGGGAGGTCTTTGCGCTAAGATCTCCACACCTACATAGTGACTTGAGGGTGAGTCACAATGTTTGTGTTGGGGGCCTGTTGGGCGCAAGATCCCCTAAGGGCAGTTTTTGGGCTTAAAGCCCAGATTTTGGTCCAATTTTGTAATCCAAATGTAAAGACTCTACATTTTGTGGTCACGGAGTGTGTAGTTGTTAAAGAGTCATAGGGTTGTCTACCATTATTTTGATAATATAATGTCGGTTTCAAAGGATCTACACATGGTCCGCAGATCATGGGATTGTATAAATAGAGCTAAGATCTAAGCCGATAAAGTAATATAGATTGTGAAGATGTATGTATGAGGGATAGCTCTGAGTAGAAGTCTAAGTTTTGGGTCATAACATAGGTAGAGGCTCTACAACTGAATGCGCAGAGGCTTAGAAGTCCGCAGCTCAATGCACGGACCCCTGTAGCTGAGTGCGCAGGGCGAGTCGAGTCTGTAATCACCTGGAATTATCAATAAAGAGAAGTATTCTATAAATTTTGCCTCTTTATTTCTTGTTTATGCTTCTATTATATTGGGTATGAATTTCACTTCTAATGCTTATATGATGTGCGAATGTGTATAACAGTATTGGTTAAGTGAATGCAAATAAGAGCATCTATTTACGCGAAGCTAACTAAGATCTGTTAATAAATCAAGTAAGATACTTAGCGTAGTTTGGGGAATATCAAAGTTCGTTGCCCTAACAGTGCGAAAGCATATCAGCCCCTAGTTAGGGCTACACGGATGCTGATTGTAACACTTCGCAAAGGTACTGAGGATAGAACAAAGGAATAAGAAACTTGCATGAAGGCAGGTATAGTTGGAATAAAATGACATCACATCCATCTCAAGGGTGCAGAAACTTGGTTCCAGCATCCCCCCATATTACTTCGAGTGGGACTTTAGTCCGCGCTCCGTGGGTTGATGTCGAAAGGCATAGTAGCGTAGGGATTTGTTTGGCTAACTAACGTTGAACCTTGGTCAGGCCCCCACAAGCCAATAGTGAGTCAAGGACAAGTCACAACTTTGTGTTGGGGGATTGTTGGGACAGGGTCCCCTGGAGTCAATTTTGTAATATTTTTTGTTTTGAGGAAGCGAAGTGTGAAGGTAATTAGAAGTCAAAGGGGATTTAGGAAGGCCAAAGCCCCTTAGTATGTTAGAAGTTAATATTTTTTGTGACCCGCCCATGGTTCGCAAACCATGCTATTGTAATGAAAGAAGTTATATAAAGGAGTCATAGCGAGTCATAGGAAGTAGTTAATCATTGAAGATCTATGCATGGGAAAGTGATCGAAGGCAGAAGAGTCTAGTTTCTGTACTTAAGGGAAAGGCTCCCGTAGCTATGTGCACTGAGACCTTGGTAAGTTTACATTTGAGTGCGCGGGCCCCTGCATCTGTGTGCATAGGGAAAAAAGAGTATATAACATAAGGATTGAACATAATAAAGACTATTTTGAAGCAATATTTGTGTATCTATGCCTTTATGTTTACTTCTGCATTTTCTGTGTATTCACTCTATTTTCTGCAACTATCTTAAGAAGCACTTAATTGATGTGCGAAAGTAGTAGATTTGTTAGATTACTTGATGTTATGAATTTTTAAAGAAATTGGCATAAAGTTAGGAGCTGTTATTTGTAAGTTATTTTAATTTCCGCATTTCAAGGGTTAGGGTTTGCAAAGGTTAGAATAAGGCCCTAGAAGTGATAGAAACCCATCACATAGACATGTAGATGTAGAAACCTGGTTCTATCATCTCCCAATATTGCCTCAGGTGAGACTATAGCTTGGGCTACACAGGTTGTTCACGAAAGGGTCGGTAGTTTAGGGTTTTGTTGGTTGGCGTAGCCAACTCTAAACCTGGGTCTAGACCCCCTTAAGCCAATAGTGTGTATACTCAAAAAAGAGTTTCTGATTGATTTTATTACGAGATATATTTTAAATGTACTTTGTCAATGTCTTCGGAAGGGGTGTTTACGCATGGTGTTTTGTGGGACTCTGACACAAACCATGCAAAAAATGTTTTTCAATTATAGTTCAATGAATGAGTTATTTGTACAAGGAGAGAATCATTTATAAATCAATCAATATCATGCATCCAATGTAATAAACACAAAAACAACTTGCAAACATGCAACACTCTCTAACAACTTACCCAAATAAATGCAGAATCTAACCAACTAAACAAAAAAAACTTTAACAAATTTTTATTTTTATTTTTCTGAAAAACATAAGCACTTAAGTTATTCTCCTAAAAAGGAAACATTCTCTGGAAACAGGCAACCAAACAAAAGTGCATAACTGCAGATCCTTGAGTAGACTAAAGGCAGCTTTCCCAACCCAGGAATTCATAGAACTAGTTGTTTATCAAGGTATAGATGGCTGACACACTTTAGAAGAGAGCACAAAGAGTTAGTGACTATAATAACGCTCTGTCTCCAAGCCAGCAGAGCATTATAACTCTTTGTTTGCATTACTGGGGTGCGTTAGGGGTAGAGAACCTCAAAAATAATCTTTCAGGGTCAGAACAAAGGCTAAGCACAGTGAGGAGGGTGTTGAAGAGCCTTGAATGGTCAGAGAAGGAACCAAGAAGTATAGGAGGGCCTAGAAGAAAGAGAGATCCAGGAACTTGGTAGGAGAGAACTGGAACTAAGTATACTCCCCAGCAGAGTCACCAATTCTGCTATAGGGATTAATGCACAGGTGGTTGTGGCTAGAATACCCTAAAGGATCTTCCTGGGATCCTTGGAAGATAGATCAGATTAACTGCAGTTGACACAAAGGATCATATACATATCCATATTAAGGAATGATATTCAAAGCAGAAGGGATGATATTACCTCAAATCTTGATGGATTTTTGCTGGAGAACTCAATGTAGTGGAGCGGAAGACCTCTCTACTAGCTCCTATCTCAACTCCTGCATATAAATAAGACAAGAAATAATGCTAAATCATATAGACTCTGATAATCAAAACAATAATATATAAGGAAATAAAATAACAAGCATCTAAGCTACTCATAAACTATGGCATCGCATCAACTTTTAACAGAACACAACATAAACACCATAGATAGGCAACACAACTACATGTCTATATTATTAATAGGAAAGGGTGATTACAACCATCTGGTGAATCAAGCTTCCCTTAATCCTCTAGCTCCTTTCTCTCTCTCTCTTCTTAACCTCTTCGTAAACCACGATGTCTCATACAAAGTTTCGATAATAAGTTGGCAATACTTTAACCTTTTGACCTCCTTCACAATGCCCCAAGCCTCCAATATATACAATGAGAGGCTAATCCTTGCCAACTCTCTCATGAGTTCCCTTTGGAAAAAGATATAATTTTTCCTCGCTTTATTACTCCTTCCCTTTTTATTAGACTCCGTTAGAAATAGAAATATCCTCAAACAGGTCGAAGATGGAATTTTCCTACTTTTCAGGCTGACATATGAGTAAAACGTAGGATATTATTTAGTCAGTCCACTCCTTTAACCTTTGGAACCTCACAAAAGTTGACTAACGCTGCCCCTAACACAACACAAAGAGTTACTCTAGGGACTAATGCCCTTGCCCTTGGCTCTTGCATGGGGAGTGGTATAACTCATCGTGCTAGTTCCTCGAGAGCGTTACCCTAGAAAAAAGGACTGTGAACTTGGTCAAACCTTCAGTCAAACTATCTTCCTCCTCTGAGCTGATGAGAAGGTCATTTTCCTATATAACAGATGCCCCCTAAAGTGTGATATCAGAGACGAAGACGATGGCCGAAATACTTCAGAATTTTCATGTTGGAAAAGAGAGAGAGAGAATCGAAGCTTCGAGACTATGAGAAACCTGATACAACCACATATGTTAAAATCTAAAATCATGTCTAGAGTCAGGCATTCCCACACTCAATATCTATGCCAGAGTTATTTTTCAACAAAGAGGTATGAGGATCATGTCCACCGATAAGCACAATGTGGAATTGTGTCATAATAGGATCATTTTGACGAGTTGTCTTCGAAAAACAATATACGTAGCTTGGGAGTGGAAACAAGGTTGAGTGATGTAAGACTTTACCCAAGGTCTCGATCGCCGCTTCATCTCAACAACATATTTCGATACATGTGAATAAAGGCATTGAGGTCGAACATGTGCGAAATCATCTAATTACCAGTCCATAATGAAAATTGTTAACAAACACAAGGATGGCCACCAATAATGATGATGGTCTCCAAGATGCACAGTACAATCTAGGGAGTGTGAATAATTATGTTTTTGTTGAACACTCTTATACTCATTCAACTGAGAGCCAATAATGAAAACCCCCAATAAAACACAAGATAACCTACGGCTAATGACTACAAGTTCCAAGGCACTGATATGACTCTAGATCTGCTTCCTAGATAGAGTGTTGAATTCGATAGGAAGAGATCTATCTAAAGGTAGGAAATGATCTTTCCTACATCAGTTGGCACAAAAAAGGACAAGAATGATTGTTTTTGAAGATAAATTTTGAGCAATGGGTCAAATTGACGAAGGGCATGATGGAAGTATATGAGCGATGGTTGATGCAGGAAGAAGAGGATAAATGAATCCCTTGAACAACAGAAGGCATGAAACAAAGGTTAACGAGGTAACTTTAGACTCATGAACACCAAAGAGTGTTAGGATATAGAAATGCAGGAACATCAAAGTATATAGGCTAAACTCATAAGATGGTAATGTTCATCTGAGAGGTTGACAAAAAGGAGGATTTTTTGAGGGACTACCATGTTCAAGGGAATGATTGCTGCCAAAAAATATTTCCAAATATAGACATAGAGCCATTGTGTTGTCCAATTTTTCCCCATCTGATTAAGTTTAACGAGTCCAGATGGGTAAACTCGATGGTCTTTTCATATTTAGAGAGTCTGAAAAGATTGTAAAGAGCAACTCCAGGGGGGCCCCTTTGTCATAGTTGATAACCAGGAGAAACAAAGGTTTAATAGTTTAACCAACACATTTCCTTTTCCATAAGTTAGTCTATTGAGTCTGGATAAAGTGATAAACCTATGCTCAATGGAAGTTTACCTCATTTTGTTACGAGTATGAGGGGATGGAGTAAACTCAATATTCTTCGCGAAATTTTAATGAGTCATGCAAAGACAAACTCAATAGATATTCATCAAATTTTTAATGATTTAAATGAAGAAAACTCAATATATCTTTTTCATTTTAATGAGCGAGGAAAAAGAGATCAAAGAAATGCTCATTCCTTCTTCATAGATTTAACGAGCCTAAAGAAGAGATAAACTTAGGGATTTTTCAATTGAAGAGTGAGAAAAGGTCCCAAAAAAGAAAGCACTCATATTGTCGTCATAGGAGTTTTATGAGCCTCACAATGATAACTAGGGGTTGTTTCAATTTTACGAGCGAGAAAAAGATCCTAAAAGGAATGCTCGAAGGTTCCTCATAAGATTTTAACGAGCCTGAAGAAGTAACTAGGGGTTTTTTTGATTTTATGAGAAAGAAAAAGTCCCTAAAAGGAATGCTCGAACTATATTTTTAGTTTAATGCTATAAAAAGAGAGAAAAAGAGTTTCTTAGATCTTGTTCATAATATTTTAGCAATCCTGAAGAAGTAACTCTAGGTTTTTTCAATTTTATGAGCGAGAAAAAGTCCTTAAAAAGAATGCTCATATCTTTTTTGTAGTAGTTTAATGAGCCCAAAGAAGTAGACTTGAGATTTTTCAGATTAATGAGAAAGAAAAATACCATTAAAATAATGCTCGGTCTTCTTTGTCATAGTTTAACGAGCCCGAAGAAGGAGACTCGAGGTTTTTTCAGATTAACGAGCTAGAAAAATGCCATAAAACGAATGCTTGAAATTTCTTGATCTCATGCTCATCAACAAAAGGGCCTACTTCATGCATTTCCTCATAATACCAATGGAAAACATTGCGGAATTACTTAAAAGGATAGGTGAAGCATGAAATTTCCTAAGGATTGCAATCAGATCCAATCTGTATATTTTCCCCTATGACTGCCTTGACTGGGATATCAATGAGCATTGCCTTTGAAATATTGCCCATGTTCCCTTCCGAATCCAAAGTTTGAATGGTTTTATAACTTAATGGAATGGCCTAAGGTGGTTCAAAGGAAAGGATTTGTATCGGGGTCACGTCTGAATCAAATATTGAAATGTGATGGTGAGAGTTTTCCCAAGCACTCCTCTAAACACATGATCTCTCGAATAGCTTTATTTGAAGGTAGGACTTGATTAAGTAGATCATTAGAGGAAGTAGTTGTGGGAGAGGATATGGCACCATTGGTTGTGACCAAAGTGATAGGAGAATCAGATGTAGATTGAATGGCTTGATAGGCCAATTAGACTGGTGACAACAGCATTTATTCTCCATAAAAGTCAATGTCTGAAGGGATCGGGAGGATCCAGGGATTTTTTGGGTCATGAGGAATAGTGGAGACCATAGAAACCATCTGTGGAACCATGGGCGACGGGAGAGGAAAGAAACCCATCAGGGAAGAACCCTTCAAAAGACTAGTACCAATACTGACATAACAGTCAGGTATGCCACCCACTAAAGGTACAGTGTTGCTAGGCAATGGGGAGTAATCTAGGGTGCAGAAGGACAATTGGTCCATCGCGACTATTCTTCCATCCAATGGAAATAGGATGATGTAGAAAACCATAGACACGATGGCAGCGATGGCGTAAGTCCAACTGCAACCCAAAAGTTGATTATAGTCAAGTTTTCAATCCACAACTTCAATGTCCACCGTTACCATTTTCCCACTGAAAGTGATGGGGTAGTTGGCAAGGTAACATTTTGGGATGAATGTATGGCCATCGAATGCTTTAAGGGAATTCAACAACAGAGAGAGGGTTGGAGAACCCAAGGTGAGCCAATATGAAGTAGACATGACGCAGGTCGAAGCGCCTTCATCAATGACAGTTCTATGTACACCTCAGCATTTCGAAAAAAAATTCACCTGAAATGTAAGTTGTTGGGAAAAGGGAGGTTTACATTTCTCCATGTCAAATGTTGCTAGCATGGAACCCTGAGGGTCAACCACACCAAAGCCGAAAGAAAATATTTCCTTTGTGCTGGTATCATTTGCAATACTTCAAGTGAAGAAATAGCTGACGGTGCTTGCGCCAAGTCTTCTACAATACTGTAGTTTTGGGCTAGATGTGCAGATGTATTATGTGTTGTACGATGAAGTTTCCCCTTTTGGGGGGAAAATTACAAGATCTACAACATTCCTTTCGATATGAAGATCGTTGGGTGGTGGTGGGTTTGAACTCAAGGCATTGTCCTGAGCGTTAGCAACTGGAGCTACATATGTTTTGGCTCATGTTTGAAGATCAACCATTTCAAAGGTGTAAACGATCGACGATCCTTCACGAGAGGAAGGATGATTTGAACCGTCATTTCCCCTTTGCAGGGGTTGAGGCGGGTACACAATAAGATGTTGTTGTTGCTGAGTAGGGAAAGGGTTGCGTAGGACTGCAGGGGTTTGCTTAATGTTCTTTTGAGCAAGAATATATGTGCATTGTTGGAGACATGAACAATGATGTGTCATATTGCCTTCCACACAGATTTTGTAGGAGAACTTGATAGCTTTGTCCTTTCCACTGTCAGATAGTGCAGTAGCTTTCTGCTTTGGGTTGGATTTCTTGGTTGGTTGCTCCTCATGAGGAGCGACATTTTTCTTATTCTTCTTATTCTTATCGTTGGGTTTTTGTGTAGACTACATAGAGTTTATAGCAGTGATAAGAAAAGTAGCCGATTGGGTAGCGGGATCAACAGACAACTGGGCAATTTTCCCACTAAGTTGTTTTACAATAGACTCAGAGGTAGCGCCGATAATACCATCATCATTTTCCTTGGGTTGCTAAGTAGCGAGAGCATTGGAATTTCTAGGGGTATTAGGGATTATGTCATATAATGTGCCAGACTACGAATCAATCAAATCTAAGTGTTGGGCATGAAGAATGGATTGGTATTCAGTGACCATATCACCTAAGGAAACGTCCTTAGCAATTTGGGGAAGAAGAGATTTATAGGACCAATCTGCTAATAGATAATCTGGAATGGGAGCTTCAACTAGCCTCCGCCTATGTCTCGATTCATGAATGTGATCGGAGATGTAGGTGGAGGTGTCTTGGCATAAGGTAGTAAGGAGTTCCATCCTGGTTTCATAGTGGATGGGTAACTGAAAGTTCTTTAAAAATTCCATCATCAAGGCACCAAAGGTATTAACTGGCACACGTGGTAACTCAATGTACCACTTGGCAGAATTGCCACTAAGGGTGGAGGGGAAGATTTGGAGCTGGATACTATCATTCACCATTGAGTTTGATAATCACCATAAATGATAGGTGGTAATATGTATACCTGGATCATCCCCTTGTTTTCCTTCAAACTTCGGGTTGTCAGATGGTATTTTGTGCAGGATTGGGGGCCAATATAAGTTATGGTAGATCGGGTCATTAATTAGCTTGTACAGATCAGGGATGTCGAGTGTTCCCAAAAAAGGAAAAGCATTTGGTGCCCTCGACTTTGACAAGGGTAATGACGAATGACTTGAGGGTCCTTGCAGTATTCCCATCATATTGTTCCCAAC
Source organism: Pinus tabuliformis (assembly GCA_031772625.1). Taxonomy (NCBI): domain Eukaryota; kingdom Viridiplantae; phylum Streptophyta; class Pinopsida; order Pinales; family Pinaceae; genus Pinus; species Pinus tabuliformis. Next base: position 951,092,698 of record CM062818.1, read on the forward strand.
ATTATATATAGGCTTTGTTGAATAATAGCTTCCTTGAGGAACAATCATATAGTGTGGTTGCCATATGGGTTGTTAGGCTGGGGAATATAAGCTTGATTTCCCCTAGGATAATAATTTCCCCCTTGACTCAATTTTGGCTAACAATGGGGTGCCCAAATGGATTGAGTGAGACCAGGTTGAGGGATCCTGCTAGCCACGTAGTTCGCTATCGAAACATAATTGACATATAGAGGATTGATGTCAATCAATGACTGTCCAATTTGTCCTATAAGCGAAGTGGGAACTGTAATTCCCCCTTCTGGTATGTGCATGTTAGGAACAATTCCCCCTAGAATTTTAACCTGGGGGTTTGAACTAAACAAAGGATTCCAACCAAAGGTATTACTGAAGGGACCTGTGCCAACAATGTGTTGGGAACAAGATCCCCCAAGGACAGTTTTGGGGCTAAAATCCCATGTTTTGGGTCAAATTTTGTAATAAACTTGTAAAGTCTCAACATTTTGAGGTCGCGGAGTGCGAAGGTGTCATGAGTCATAAAGGGTTGTCCGCCCTTATTTTTGTAAAGTAAAGTCAGTTGTAAAATATCTACCCATGGTCTGTGGACCATGGGATTCGGGTGAGACTTCAGTCCACGCTCCATGGGTTGATGCCAAAAGGGCGAGTAGTGTAGGGATTTGTTTGGCTAACTAACATTGAACCTGGGTCAGGCCCCATCAAACCAACAAATGGTTTTTTTGTAGGGACTAGAATCTACATAAGAGATGTGTGATGTCGTATCACTGGAATCCAACCAAGAAAGAGATCGGGGATTGGTTAGATAGGAAGATCTAGAAATTCGCGGTGCAGGAGAACAAAAGCCCATGACTAACAAAGGAATAGTGGTTGGACAGATACCTATATACAGAAATACATGAGATATTTTTCTGGTCCTTTTTGGTTGAGCTATATGAGTGGACTGTGAAGCTAGCAGATAGCCATGGAAGGTGGAAACTTAACGGTCCTATTGTTTATACCCTGGAGCTAGTACAGAAATTGGAAGAATCTGAGGATAAGATCACCCGAGTTGTCGATCATTGGCTCGATCGTGTCATAGGAGTATTTGTAACTGAATTCATGATCGACACCTTGGTCAGCTATAGCGACGGAGAGCAGTGCTTTTTCAAAGGTCTGTGAGGTAAGTATTGAAATCTTTGAATACCAAGATTAAAATGTTATTGTGTGAAAAATAGGTTATGCAACTACCTTGATGTTTGGAGCTATGCGAAGCGAAAAAACTTAGAGGAACGAGGGAAGAAAGGGTCCTGAATATAGTCCATTGATTTCACCTCAGCGAAGTGACGAAGAGGGAATAGCGCAGGCTTCTCCACAAAGTGCTATCCAGTTAATAAGACAAGGATTCCCATGACTACTACCTCCACCCACACCACCTCCAACTTCACCACCATCGCCTGCAACTTCACCCATACCACCTCCACCTCCACCGCAGTTCAGTATGGAAAATTCAGTGAAGCTGCCTTTGTTCAAAGGCTTTGGAAATGAGGACCCGAACCAATTTTAGTTCATGGTGAAAGCTGTATGGGAAGCTCAGGGCATTACCGATGATCACATTAAGAAGGTGAAACTGGTTAGTGCTCTTCAGGATCACACACTAACCTAGTATATCAAGTACTCTAATGATAACCCAAATGCTGGAGTGGCAGACATCCAGACCACGTTGAACAAAGAATTCAGTAGGCCTAAATCTGAGGTATAGTTGACTGTGGGGTTCAAGGAAATTGCGATGCAACCAAGTGAGACCCCTTGGGAACTAGATCAGAGGTTGAAGTGTAAAATCCGTGAAGCTAATATGAACCTAACAGACAGACAACACCGTGAGTGGTTTGTGGCTTCACTTTTGCCACACCTAAGGGTTGTGTTGTCACAACAGAAGATAACGACTCATGTAGAGGCTTTGGAAATTGCAATGAGACTGCATGAAACACTAATGCAAGATCCAAATCTGGGCATTTAGCAGATCCATGTGTAGTTGAAATCTCTTTGCCTTGAGATGAAAAGTTTGAAGCAGGACAGAACAGTTTGACTAGAGGTGCGTGAAGAGGTATGGTGCCTGAAATGCAAGGGTCAAGGGCATGACAAATACCATTGCCCGGTCTTTGCAAAATACATTGCAGGAGGAGGGCCGATGCCTTTAAGGACAGAAGCTCAGGTAGGACCAAGTGTTGGGCCTACATTGTGGTGCACTATATGTCAGGTAGCAAGAAAACATGCCATGAATAACTATTATTTGTTGCAGAAGTTTGTACAAACACCACAACAACTGTTATGCAACTTCTGTAGGTCGGTAGGGAATGATGAGCACAACTGCAAAAGATATGAATTGATGATGGATAGAACACCTGCATATAGGGTACAGGAACAAATGTGGCCCCCTGACTAGAGCGTGGGGATGGCACAAACAGGCTTTCAAGGGCGCAAACGGGGCCGAGGCAGAGGAGGACCTAGCAGAGTTTAGGGACAACTAATCTGCTACAATTGCGGAGGACCAAGACACTATGCTTGCGATTGCATTAACCCAACACGTCCGTCATGCAAGTATTGCACTCTGTTTTATCATGAAATAGAAGACTATCATATGCTAATAGCAAGGATACGTGACAAAGGGGCGCTACCAACTCAGCCGACTCAGAACCTGCAAATGATGAGGTCTGAGTTGCAAGAAGAGGATCCAAACGTGAATATAGTGCTCCAAAGTGGAATCACAATAGGAATAACAAGGGGAAATAGCCTGAAGACATCACATGGGTCTGAAAAGCTCTAGTGAAGGAGGTTGAGTTTCATTTGGAGTGTGCATGTGAAACATTCATGGAAGCAAAGAAGAGCTTCAATGAGGCCTCCACCTCAGGGAGAAAGTATAAGCCTAATCAGGAAATGGACCCCTCTATGCTTACAACCTTCCTGGAGACCTGCATGAAGTTACTGTGCGATAGTAAGGCTGTGAAGGGGTTACAGGAGCTCATAAATAGATGCGCCAGAAGCACTCTGGGTGAGCCACGCGTAGTATGAAAAATTGGTAAGCATAAAACAAGGACGAGACAGGAGATGAGACTAACCACATAGATAAGAGAGTATGAGATGGATCAAGTTATCTTGGACCTGGGATCAGACACAAACATCCTACCAAAGCGGTCTTGGGAATGGATGGGGATACCCATGCTACAGTGGTCTCCAATTCAGCTAAGGATGGCAAATCAGCAGAAGATCATCCCCATGGGGCAGCTGCAAGGGGTGACTGTAGATATTAAAGGTACGAGCGCGCTGGCTGACTTTGAAGTAATAAAAATTGTGGATGACAGCAACCCCTATCCTGCGCTCCTTGGAACTAATTAGGCTACTAAAATGAATGGGGTAATCAACCTAAAGAAGGTAAATATGATATTTGAGAAGAAATTGCTCCATGTAGTAGTACCCCTAGACCCTGCTGAAGTATCCTATACTAAACCATTCCGTGATTATGAGAGTGATGAAAATCTAGACTGTATCTATAAGATAACAACGCGAGACCAAGATTGGGTGAATCCAACAGTGGATGGATGAATTACATGAGATCGTGAGAGTTCATGTACCTTGGACTCTGATGAAGAATTAGAGTACTGGTAGAATCGGTTACATGAAGTAACTACATTAAGCTGTAGCATGAAGACCCGATTGCTGCGCTGTGTGTTGTAAGAGGTAAGAAATCTACCCACTTATGATGCCCTGGATGATTTAGATATCTTTTTGGATGAATTTGTGAGGGAGGTACTAGAAAAGCAGTGCTTCTAGGTGTTGGATTGGGCACTGTGCGCTATGCCCGCAAGATGGTGGGGTACACACAAGGGAAGCTATGATGATTGGTGTGAATGTAGGAGGATGATGAGAACACGCTTTGGGAAGCTGAAGGTGCATGTAATAGACAAATATGATGGGCAATATGATCCACGCACGCACTTGGCTAAATGGGCTTAGGTTATGGAGAGAAGCCCCAACTTGAATGGGTGCACTTATTTTGTCACACCCTAGATGTTGTACCAATGAACTAGTATGTAGAAACAGAGCTTTGCAAAGGATTCATAATGACATTCAACTTTGAAGATGGGTTTGACTATATTGATGAGGCACTATAGGAGGTGAAAGCAGTGATCTTTAAGGTACCACACGATCCTTTGAACCTGATTCAGCCTGATTGGGCTACTCAGCTGAGTCACGCGCTGGAATGCTATAAAGTAATCATTGAAGAAGAGGATAAGGATCGGCGGAAGATTAACATCCCTGAAACAGAAGGTCACCGCGAGGTTGAAGGACCACAGGTTGAGAATCGTAATATAATCGTGCCACCGAAAGCGAAATGAATAAACATTGGTACGGAGGTAGAGCCCAAGTTTGCAAAGGTTGGAGATTACTTAGACAATGGGATAGTGGATAAGGTCATTGAATTGCTCTATGAATACTAGGATTTATTCCCTACCAAGTTTACGGATCTAAAAGAGATAATCGAGGACCTATCTGTTATGAAGATCACGTTGACACCCAATGCAAAGCCTGTTAAGTGAAGACCTTACCGTCTCAATCCCAGGTATAAGGAGAAGGTCTGCTTAGAGTTAGACAAGATGCTTGCAGTAGGCATCATTGAGCCCGTGGAAGAATCTGACTGGGTAAGACCAATGGTGGTACAGGAGAAGAAGCAAAAGGATGAAATACAGATATGCATGGATCTTAGAAAGTTGAATGATGCTTGCGTACATGATCCTTTCCCGGCTCCATTCATGGATGAAGTATTGGATAATGTAGGTGGCCAGGAAGCATATTCCTTCACTGATGGGTTCTCTGGGTACCATCAGATCAAAATCGCGCTGGAAGATAGGAGAAAGACGACCTTCGCAACTGAGTGGGGGTGTTTTCAATACACTGTAATGTCATTCAGATTAAAGAATGCACTTGCGATTTTCTCGTGTGTAGTTGTTGAGGCATTCAAGGAATTTATTCATAAGTTCCTAGAAGCATACTTTGATGACTGGACTATGTTTGGATTAGTGAAATTCCATGTGGCAAGTTTGCGCCTGATGCTAGATACCTGTCAAAGATACTAGATAGTGCTCAATCTGAAGAAGTTCTTGTTTTGTGTTCCTTTTGGGACCTTGTTGGCTCATGTGGTTTGCAGACAAGGACTGATGGTAGATCCCGTGAATATCACGGTGATACTAAACTTGGAAGTGCCAAGGAGTGTGAAATAGTTGTGCCCTACCCTAGAACATAGAAGATATTACATAAATTTTATTAAAGGCTATGCCCAAATCACCACACCTATGGAGAATTTGTTGAAGAAGGATGTCACATTCTGCTGGAACGAGGACTGTAAGAAGAGCTTGGATATATTGAAAGAAAAGATGGTCACCGTGCCAATTTTATTCTTCTCGGATTGGAAGAAGGGGTTTCATGTACATGACGACGCATCATGTATAGTGTTGGGAGCAGTACTACCACAGGCTAGTGGAGGAGACTTGGACCATCCTATTGCATTCGCAAGTAGAAGGTTATCCAAGGTGGAGAATAATTATTCCACCACCGAGCGTGAAGGTTTAGCTATGGTATACGTGCTCCAGAAGTTTAGACACTACTTTTTGGGTGCCCATTTTAAGATGTATATAGATCATTCCACATTGAAATACCTAGTCAATAAGCCTATGTTGGGGGGGGGAGAATCTACAGATGGTTGCTATTATTCCAGGAGTATGATTTTGAAGTTATCGTGAAGCCTAGATGACTGAACATGGGACCAGACCATCTGTCGCACATTGAAATAGGGGAAGATCGCACTAATTTGGGGGAAGGGTTTCCTTACGCGAATCTATTTGCAGTGTACGTTGCGGATGGTGATTTTGAAGATGTCATGCACTTCTTAATGACAGGAACTGCCTCGAAAGGATACACCGTCCAGCAAAAGAAGGAGTTAGTGGTGCGCATGGAAGATTTTTCTATCATTGCTAGGCATCTATACAAAATGGGTTCAGATGAGATATTGAGATGATATGTACCAGAGTTTGAAAGAAGTAGCATCCTCGTAGACACTCATGGGGGCACCGCGGGAGGACATTATGTAGGGAAAGCGACCGTGCAGAAGATTCTATGCACAGGGTTGTGGTGGCCAACCCTCCATCAGGATTCGAAAGCATACTGCAAAGCATGTTATGTGTGTTAAAGGAATGGTAGGCCATCGCGGAGGGATGAACTACATCTGAATCCACAGATGACATTACAACACATTGAGAAATGGGCGATAGATTTTGTGGGACCTATTCAACCCCAAGGAAAGATGGGAGCGAGGTACATTATCATCGCGATGGAGTATTTGACTTGTTGAGCAGAGGCACAGCCTGTGAAGGATTGCACAAGTGCGACTACTGCAAAGTTCCTCTTTGAGTATGTATTGATGCGATTTGGCTGTCCAAAGATTTTGATGAGTGATCGCAGTATGCACTTTCTGAATGAGACGATCAGCACTCTGACAAAGGAATTTTAGGTATATCACCAGAACAACATGCCTTATCACCCACAAGCTAATGGGATAGTGGAAGCATTCCATAAAGTGTTGGAAAGCATGCTGACCAAGGTTTGCAATGCTCAGTAAAGTGATTGGGACCTACGCATACTCGCAATACTATGGGCCTATCAGACAACATGTAAGAAGTTGACTAGCCAAACTCCATTTAGGTTTATCTATGGTGTTGAAGCGGTAATGCCTATGGAATATATTGTGCCTAGTCTATGCATAGTGGCACTCACAGGTATGATGGATCACAGAGCCCTAGAGGAGAGGCTCGTGCAGCTGGCTGAGCTTGAGGAAGAGAGATTTTTGGCTGGATTTCACCAACTGGTCCAAAAGAAACGCAAAAAAACATGGCATGATAGGCACATTAAGTTGCACGCCTTTAAGTTAAATTACTTGGTTTTGTTATATGATAGTAAGTTTGATAAATTTCCAGGGAAGTTCAAAATGCACTGGTTAGGGCCCTATGTCATTAAGGGGATTACCGACGAAGGAGTGGTACAACTGATCAAATTGAATGGAGAACCCTTCCTAGGAAAGGTGAATGGCAATCACTTAAAGGCATACACCGGTGGTCTAGCCATGTGACTACTTGAAGGTAGCACAGTCTTAGCACTCTAGGCAGCTGAAAGGAGGATCGGGACTATAAACCACACTGCCCGGGTTTGGGAGTTTCACGATTGGAGGATTGTGCGAAGCAAGGAAGTGCCACAAGGTTCGCCGGAGTGTGAAGGGAGTTGTGCTACCCAGGGAGAAATCACGCAGGTCGACCAAAAAGTGACCGTTAAAGTCACTGTTCATGATTTGACGGTAGAAATGTGGCCAAATGGAGTGGGCATCTGACATTTAAGATGAAATTTATGGGTCATATCCTTGAAGATCTGCTGCCAATCTGGAATTAATGAACCAAATTTGGGGGGAACAATCGGATTTGAATTCAAAATTCCCTATAAATTACAAGTGGATGTCTAGTGAATAACACTTGGCATTTTGAGAATTGAGTTTTCAAGCTCTCATGTGCACATGAATTGTGAGCACTATGAACTTTTGATAGCCAGTAAAGTATTTGAGACATTGCTGAAGGAGACATAGGAGTTCATGCAAAAAATCATGTCGGCGCCCACAGAAGCCATAGATACTGAAGCAGAGGAGTCAGTGCTGAAATGGAGATGGGGGTAGAGGAAGTTGCTCCAGAAGTGGCCGAAGTATTAGCAGAAGTCGCTAAATCACCGAGGATTCCCAGACCAAAGCTGAACCAAACCAAGTAGACTGCAAAGGATAAGAAGGGAAAGTAGCCTGCAATACCAGTGCATGCATCGCCAAGAAGAAATCCACCAAATCCTACCACACAAGAGAAGGGCAAAGCCATCAATTTGGAGCCAGAGGAGGAAGAAATTGGAGACATCCCAATGGATGATGAGGATGTGGGAGTAGAAGTGGAAGAGGTTGAAGACCAGGGTGCTGACCCTATCACTCGGTTGCCTGAGTATGTCCCTCCCTGCAAGGGCAAGGCCAAGGTGCCGAAAGACATCACTGAGATCAAGGTCCCTGTTAGGTCCCTAAAATATTAGTGATTACCCCATTACTATTGTATTTGTATCCCTTCTTAATATTGTTGTGCCCCTATTCACCCCATATTGTTATTACTGTGCCCCACAGAATTCCTCTATTGTTATTTTTGTGGCTTTATATTATTATTGTTAGGTCGGCTGGGTTATATTGTGACTCCTTAGACTCCTATATATAGAAAGGAGGTTTTTTCATTTGAATCATCCAAGAATTGTTCATTTATGTAATGTAAAGGAGGTTTCCCCCTCAAAGAGGCTTAATTCTAAGGCGTTCAACTATCTTTTCTATCTTTCTGTGAGCTGGTTTCATAACATTTGGGATCAGAGCATTGGATTCTAGGGTTTTGCTGCTCTAAATAGGTCATCGTGGCATTTTCGCTATAACATTTTTTCTGCGACGTTTCAGAAGCTAAAAAAAAACCTAATTTGAGACGAAATCGCACTGAACGTCAGGTCCGAATTTCATAGCTTTTCGCACTAGATTTGCGGAGATATGATCTAAGGAAGTTGGTCTTTTTGCAGACTCCTTAATTACATTCCAAACAGGTGACCTGGGGAAAATTGTAATAACTTTCTCTCTGGTCATCAGATTGAAATTTCGTAAGAAGTTATAGAAAGAAGATGGACCGTAGTTTCTTGTATATATTTTTCAGAGCCAAAGGTCGACATAGTGATTTGTGGCACATCGTACAAGTTTTCTCTACTAAACTAGTCTATAATCAGGTCACTATGGAAGATTTGGCATAACTCTTCTGTGGAGAACCCAATTTGGATCAGACTGGTGGCATTGTAAAGAGGACACAGAGGGCTACTGCAAGTCGCAATTTCAGAACTAGATGATCTGAAAGTACAAAGATACATCAGATTCAATATCAAGCTCCTACAAAGTGAAGAAAGGTGTGTAGTTTCTTTTAATTTTTTCATAAGCTTGTTTTGAAAAATTAGTTTGAAGGAATTCAAAGGGCATAGTAAAGAATTATTATCAATAATTGATTGCTAGAGGAAAGAAAATGCAAACACCTAGTAAGAAACCTGAAAGCTCTAGCATGACTCATGAAGAAAAGGAAGAAATGCAACATGATATATCAAAATTACGAGACCAATTGCAACAAGTGTCACTTGCACAAAAAGGAACAGAATCTAAGATGGATGGTTTAAAGAAAGATGTAGAACCTAAGATGGATGGTTTAAAGAAAGGCATAGAAGCTAATATGGATGGTTTAAAGAAAGGCGTAGAAGCTAATATGGATGGTTTAAAGAAAGGCGTAGAAGCTAATATGAATGACATGGAAGCTAAGATGGACAATTTGAAGATAGATTTGAAGATAGACATGGAAGATTTGAAGACAGGCATGGAAGATTTGAAGACAGATTTGAAGACAGATTTAACAAATTTCTACAAGAAATGCTTAATAATGGTGAAAGGGTAGTAAAGGAAACTCATGATGAGAACAAAAGAAATGGTAATCATGATTTCATAGACTCTAATGTTGGATCGAAGACCCACCATATTCCAAAAATCGATATGATGAAGTTTGATGGCAAGGATCCCGCAACATGGATATTACAGATGGAGCAATTTTTCGATCTCATTAATGTGCAAAACACACAAAAGGTACGTATTGCCACTTTATATTTGGAACCAAATCAGTTTGTATGGTATCAGTGGCTTTGCTCTCGTAACAAATTATCAATTGGGCAATTTTTACGGAATAATTGATAGCACATTATGAGGATACAAAAAGCAACACTTTTTTTTAGCCAATTGATAAGTCTCAAACAAAAGGGTTCAATAATGGAGCACATTGAGGAGTTCCAAAAATTGAACATAAGGGTAAAAAATATTCCAGAGGAGCATAGGATTGATGTGTTCATAGGGAATTTAAAGGATAATATCTAACATGATGTTCGCCTTTGGGAACCTGATTCATTAGAGAAGGCATTCAGGTTAGCAAGAAAAATGGAAAGCAAAATTATGGCAACTAGGAAGCATACCACTCACAACTATAAAGATGGAAGTGTTGTTGCCCCTAGTCTTCCACAACCTATAAGGTTGACACCACAAAAATTGGAAGAAAAAAGAGCAAAAGGACTTTGTTGTAGTTGTGATAGCAAATACACTAAAGATCATAAGTGTGCTGAGAAGAAATTATTCTACATAGATTGTGAAGAGGAAGAAGAAAAGGAGCAAGAAAGGTCAAAAGAAGAGGATATACTCCAGGAACAAAGCCTAGATAAAGAAGAAATGAATCCAACCATATCTTGTAATACATTGGCTGGAATTACCACTCCTCAAACCATCAAGATAGAAGGAAAAATCAAGAAGAAAAAGGTAATAGTGTTGATTGATTCAGGAAGTACCCACAATTTTATTGATTGTAAGATAGCAAAAGAATTGAATTGCTTCCTATATCTAGCACCAGAGTGTCAAGTGATGATTGCAAATGGAGGAACAATAAATTGCCCTGGAAAGTTCCATAATATCAAGCTATCCATGGGAGAATATGTATTGACTAGCCCAATTCTTTCCATTCCAATTGGAGGTGCTGATGTTGTACTAGGAGTCCAATGGCTACAATCATTGGGTACAATAGCTTTTAATTTTCAACAACTTTTCATGAAATTTTCTGCAAAAGGAAAGGAAGTTGAATTAAGGGGTATTGCAGGGAAACCAGGAAAGATAATAAGCTCTAACAGTATGACAAAGCTTCTAAAAAAGCAACAAAGAGGTGTAATTGCACAATTATGTTCGCTAGATGTTTCCACATCGGAATCATCTATTTCTCCAGATCTCCAAAAAGTCTTGGACAATCATTCCAAGGTATTTGAGACTCCCAAAGGTCTACCACCTATTTGTGATCATGATCATGCTATTCATCTGATTCCAGGAAGTGTTCTCCGAACATCAGGCCGTACAGATATCCCTATGCCCAAAAGAGTGAAATTGAATGTATGGATGCAGAAATGCTAGAGGATGGTATAATTCAACCTAGTCAAAGTTATTTCTCTACTCCAGTAGTATTGGTGCACAAGAAGGATGGATCATGGCACATGTGTTCGGATTATAGGGAGCTCAACAAGCTCACTATTAAAGACAAGTTTCCCATTCCTGTCATTGATGAATTACTGGATGAATTGCATGGATCAATTTACTTCACCAAGTTGGATCTTCATTCAGGATATCATCAAATCAGAATGAAGACTGAAGACATTCCAAAAACATCATTTAGAACTCATGGGGGTCATTATGAATTTTTGGTCATGCCTTTTGGCCTTACCAATGCACCTTCTACATTTCAATGTTTGATGAATTCCATTTTCAAACCCTTCCTTACAAAATTTGTGCTAGTATTTTTTGATGATATACTAATCTACAGTAAGTCTTGGAAGGATCATGTTGAACATGTTGACAGGGTGCTACAACTATTGGAGGAGAAGCAATTATATGCAAAAAGATCCAAATGTTTCTTTGGAGTACAAGAGGTGGAATATCTGGGTCATATTCTATCTCATGAAGGAGTTAAGGTAGACCCTAGCAAAATTAAAGCCATTAAGGAATGGAAAATCCCCACATCCATAAAGCATCTATGAGGATTTCTCGAGTTGATAGGGTATTATTGCAAGTTTGTTAAGAATTATGGGAGAATGGCAGCACCTATAGCAACATTATTGAAGAAAGATGCATTTTCATGAACTCCAGAAGCAACAAAGGCCTTCGAACATCTTAAAGAGGCAATGTGCCAAGCACCAGTCTTAGCGACACCAGACTTCACAAAAACCTTTATTGTGGAATGTGATGATTCAAGAAATGGAATTGGTGCTATTTTAATGCAAGATGAAAGACCCATTGCTTTTGAAAGTCGTCCAATCAGGGGAAAGATTTTACACAAAGCTATTTATGAGAAGGAAATGTCGGAAATACTACATGCACTTAAGAAATGGTGACCCTACCTAATGGGAAGACACTTCAAGGTAAAAACGGATCATGATAGCCTTAAATACTTTTTAGAACAAATATTATCCTCTGAAGAGAAACAAAAGTGGGTCACAAAGATGTTGGGTTATGACTTTGAAATCATCTACAAAAAAGGGAAGCAAAATGTGGTGGCAGATGTACTCTCAAGAAAGGACGAGGATGTGGAAGCATTGTTGTGCGCCATTTCTATTATCCAACCAGATTGGATAAACGAAGCAAGGGAGGAATGGAAGAATGATGAAGAAGTGTGGGCACTTATTCAAAAGTTACAACAAGATTCCAGTACATCTGATACATTTAGCTAGCAAAATGATTCGTTATGGTACAAAGACCGCTTATACCTCTGTAAGAATTCCCAACTCAAACAAAAGATTCTTATGGAATTGCACACTTCTCCCTTAGGAAGGCACTCAGGATTTTTAAAAACTTACCACAGGGTTAAGAAGGAATTTTTTTGGGATGGCCTTAAATCAGATATTCAAAAGTTTGTGGCAGAATGTTTGGTTTTCCAACAAAATAAAGTGGAAACAATTAAGACCCCAGGTCTATTACAACTTTTATCCATTCCAAGGCAACGTTGGGAGGAGGTTTCAATGGATTTTATCACAGGTTTACCCAAGTCTAAGGGAAAGAGTGTCATTATGGTGGTAGTTGACAGACTTACCAAGTATGCACACTTTTGTGCATTATCACATCCATTTAAAGCCAATACAGTTTCTACTGCATTTATGGAAACAATTCAAAAGCTACATGGAAATCCAAAGATTATTGTAAGTGACAGAGATCCGATTTTCGCTAGAAATTTTTGGATAGAATTAATTTTCTTGTCTTGGTACTCAATTAGCTCATAGCTCATCTTATCATCCTCAATCAGATGGGAAAACTGAGATAGTAAACAAATGTTTGGAAGGATATCTTCGTTGCTTTGTATCTGATAAACAGACACAATGGGTCAAACGGTTGCGTCTGGCTGAATGGTGGTATAACACTTCCTTCCATACAACAACAAAAGTGACCCCATTTATGGCACTTTATGGATATCAACCACCATCCATCACATCATATTTAAGAGAAAATTCTAAGTTTCAAGCAGTGGAACATCACATCGAACATCAACAACAAGTCCTCCAACTCTTAAAGGATAACCTCGTGTTGGCACAGAATAGAATGAAACAACAGGCAGATCAACATCGCAGTGAAAGAAGTTTTGATGTAGATGATTGGGTATTCCTACGGCTACAACCATATAAACAAATGTCCCTCAACCAAGCTAAGAAGGATAATAAATTATCACCAAAGTATTATGGTCCGTACAAGGTGTTGAAAAAGATTGGTACGATGTCATACAAATTGGAGCTTCTTGCAGCTTCTCGAGTGCACCCAGTTTTCCATGTTTCATGTTTAAAGAAGGTTATAGGTGACAAGCTCCCAGTTTAAACAATATTGCCAGAACTTGATGAGGAAGGAAAAATTATATTGGAACCGGAAACAGTCACAGAAACAAGAACTTGACAGCTATGAAATCGATCAATTTCGGAGTATCTCATCAAGTGGAAGAACTTATCCACTGAAGATTCCACATGGGAGGATGAGAATTTTATACAAAAGCATCCAGAACTACTCAAGCATTAAGGACAACACTGTTTTGAAGGAGAGGGGCATGTTAGGTCCCTAAAATATTAGTGATTACCCCATTACTATTGTAGTTGTATCCCTTGTTAATATTGTTGTGCCCCTATTGTCCCCATATTGTTCTTACTATGCCCCATAGAATTCCTCTATTGTTATTTTTGTGGCTTTATATTATTATTATTAGGTCGACTGGGTTATATTGTGACTCCTTAGACTCCTATATATAGAAAGAAGGTTTTGTCATTTGAATCATCCAAGAATTGTTCATTTATGTAATGTAAAGGAGGTTTCCCCCTCGAAGAGGCTGAATTCTAAGGCGTTCAACTATCTTTTCTATCTTTTTGTGAGCTGGTTTCATAATAGTCCCCTTGCAAACCCCTCTATTGCCGAATCAAATTTCTTTTGAAGGACCGCGCATGGGGCAAATTCCTCTGTTGAAACTTGAAGACTGGGACTTGGCCAATCAAGTGAAGTTCCCACACCTGACGACCAAGCAGTTGATGCGTCACATCATCAATACAAACACTGGAATGATTGCATTGGAGCTGCGGGGGTGGCTCAAAGGAGTAGACAAGGCAAGGTTGTTCAATCTGCTTTGGGTGTCGCACTATAACCACACCCTCGTTATAGTACTAGTCATCAAGCAGCTGCTATGCTTGGTGCATGATGGGTGTCTGTGGCTGGAGGAGCCAAACCCCTCATGGATAGGTTGATCCACAGGATCACGTGATTGCCCTACACTGAAGAGAATCCGGCCATGATATTTGGTGGAAAAGGTAGTGAGTAGGACCTTGTAGAGGCCATGAAAGAAATGTTTAAGTTGGTGAAGAAGCTGCACAGATATGCCATATCCATCATCTGTCACCCTGCTGTAAAATTAGCTACGCAGATTTTAGCACGCAAAGTGATGAGGAAGTGTCACACCGATGAGGTGCTAGCACCTGTCGTCGTGCTAGTAGCCTAGTGCGCCAAAGGAGTCCAGTTCAACTGGTCAGACTACCTTCGCAGTGAGTTCCTAGCAAACTACTGCGAAGCGCAAGAGCTCAGCAAGACATTCCACTATGCGTGGTTATTGCTGTCAATTGTGCTGGTAGCGTGGGAGCTGCCAGAGGATATTCAATTCCATTCTGTCATGCCATACCTACCAGAAGCAGCAAAGTACACTTCATTGTGGATCACCAAGGATGGGCAAAGCGCCAAGGACAGCAAGATCTTCTGGATCTTGATGGAGATGAACATCAACATGGACATCAGTCGCAAACTACAGTTGTCACCTACGATGTATGCCAACCTGTAGGGCTATGCAGATTTTAAAGTGGAATTTCACCATGTGTCCATTAGGGTGTGGAAGGACCCTACGTAGAAATGGTATGACTTGCCTTACCTGGCAATGGATGACACCATTGATGCAGTACTTGATCAATGGCCGACAAAGTGGAATGATACAACAAACTTGGCAATGGGAGGAAGCAAGTCTGCCATGCAGAAAAAGAAGGAGGAGGCCAAGCTTAAGATGACATAGTTGGCCGAAAAGAGGAAAAAGGAGGTTGCTGACAAGGCCCAGGCAAAGCATGATGCTGCTCAGTAGACCGGGAAGCAAATAGGTGGAACAGAGCGAGGCTCTGACAAAGGCGCGAGGTCACCTTCACTTGAGACAGAGGAAGAGACGGACGAGCAGACAGAATAGAATGACACAGACACTTAGGCGACGTTTTCCCACATCAAGCATCTAAGGGAGCAGGAGAAAGGAGGGTTCAGGATGAAATCAAAGGCTACTAAAACATCATTGAACCCTATCACACTAACAGAGGGCTATCTGCATGACATCAGTGACACGTTACGGGATGTCACCATGGAGGCCCTACAACAGTTTGAGTTGCAGCAGTAGAAAATCTTGGGGGCTATCTGGACATGTCTGTAGGAGCTGCAGACCCGCACAGCATAGGCTAGTACGGTGTCTACCAGCCTTGTTATCGGAACTTCAGAAGCCGCCGTGATGCTACGTGCAAAGGACTCTAGCACGATAGTGCTGCCGAATGAACCACTAACCACAGAGAACGAAGCTAACAGACCCACTGTCAGCACCATAAAGGGAGTAGGGTTGAATCTGGCAATGCTCCCTAGTGAAGCGCTCCACCTCTTACATGATGGAGTGATTGCAAAAGTGAGGGCCCATGATCGCCATGCCCTCCAACTGATTAGTGAGCAATGGATCAAAAATGAGTAGATGGCCCTATAGCAAGATTCTGTCATCACCGTTGTGACTGAGGCAACCAACTAGAATAAGCACATTATGCAGGTTGTCGAGGAGGCATGCCGAATGATCCTAGAGTTCACCATTCCTGAGGAGGAACTAGTCGAGGTGTGCATCCTCAAGTTAGCCACAGTGGTGCGCGACGCTCAGATAGAAATGGAAAGATTTTAGTTGGAGTTGAACCTGCAGATCACAGATTTGAAGTTGAAGGCCCAGCCTTCAACTCTGCCAGAATTAAAGGAGTAGTGGGCGACCACCATCACAAAAGCAGTAGCGGTAGTGGAAAGTGTAGTGGTAGACTGCATGCAACTTTTTGAGCAGTCATTTGAGCTCCTCACAAGCTTGTAGGATAACCCCAACGTACAGTGACTAGAGACAAAAGCGCGCGAGCTACATCAGTGCTATGATGAGGTCAAGGGCACTGCGCAAACCATTGCGCTAACACACAGAATCGAAAATCTATAGGATGCCAAGCAGTTGAAAGAACAAGTGGATGCAGCGCTGCACAGGAAGCAGTGTTGAAGGCACGAATGAAGCCCTGGATAGATGAGGCTTACATGGTAATAGGCTCTATTAAAGGAAAGCTTGCAAATCTGCAAGAAACTTAGCAAAAGCTTCAGGCCGATAGTTCATGAGCAGTGACCAAGCAGATGGTTGAAGACACAAAGCAGGCGGCAATTCAGTGCATTGCCGAGGTTGGGGTCATATGAGTTGAGCTAGAAGGTCTTCGTGCTAATATCTCCACCCCTGTTGAGTGACTCGAGGGTGAGTCATGCTATTTGTGTTGGGGGCCTGCTGGGAACGAGATCCCCCAAGGACATTTTTGGGGTTAAAAGCCCATGTTTTGGGTCAAATTTTGTAATAAACTTGTAAGGTATCTGTATTTTGTGGTCGTGGAGTGTGAAGGTGTCATGAGTCATAAAGGGTTGTCCTCCATTATTTTTGTAAAGTAAAGTCAGTTTTAAAATATCTACCCATGGTCTGCGAACCATAGGATTGTATAAAAAGAGCTAAGTAAGTAAGCTCTAAGGCGAGAGGAGTCAGATAGTCATAGCATTGAAGTAAGAAGTCTATGTTTCGAGTCATAGCGTAGGTAGAGGCTCTGTAGCTGAGTGCGCAGAGGCCTAGGGTGGAAGTCCACAGCTGAGTGCACACACCCCTATAGCTGTGTGCACAAGGTGGATAGAGTCTGTAACCATCTAAAGATATCAATAAAGAGAAGCATTGTACGAATTATGTGTCTTTGTTTCCTGTTAATGCATCTTGGCATTTCATGTATGAATTTCATTTATAATGTTTATATGATGCACGAATGTATGTAATTACATTGGTTAAGTGAACGCAAGTAAGAACATCTATTTATGCGGTGCTAACTGTGATTATCTAATAACATAAGTAAGCCACTTAAACTAGCTTGGGAATCTTCACGGTACGTTGCCCTAGCAGCATGAAAGTATCTGAACCAAAGGGTAGGGCTGCACAAAGGTTAGTCATACGCTTTCACGGAGGTATCAAAGGGAGGAATAAGGGGCTAGGCAGATAGAGCCCTAAAACTTAAAGACCTATGCAAAAGCAGGAATAGAAGGAAAAAACTAACATCACAACCATCTCAGGGTGCGGAAACTTGGTTCTAGCATTCCCCCATACTGCTTTGGGTGAGACTTTGGTCCGTGCTCCATGGGCTGATGCCGAAAGGGCGAGTAGTGTAGGGAATTTTTTGGCTAACTAACATTGAACCTGGTTCAGGCCTCATCAAGCCAACACAACGTATTTGGATCACTAGCTGAAGATCTAGGAGTAGACACAAAAGGGGCAGAAACCAGTATGTACTAGTTTCCGCTCATGTTAGGTGTAACTAAATTGCTCGGCCTTGGAAAAATTTGGATAGAGGGGTTTCTGGTAAGTGGTCCATTACTGATTGTCAGTTGGGGAAGTGAGCATGGATGAACGTTTTCCAAAAAATCCCACAGCCCGTTACTTTCCGACAGAATGGTGGATGTAGGTATAGTGAAATACATGGTAGGTACAGGTGCAACTTGAATCAATAGCGGTCCCAAAGGATGAGTGATAGGAGGATTATAAGGAGGTACAAAACCTTAAGTAAAAAAATCTTCCTATAGTATTGGGTCTTGGGATGTATTTATTGATTCTGTGTTAGATACTAGAGACTGATTACCCAGATATGGGTAATCCGGTTTACCGAGGCTTGGTGGATCCTCCCTAGTCAACGAAGGAAAACCTTGTTGTCGTCGAGATTGAGGACAAGGGTTGTATGTAGCCATGGTGATCGATATATTTTATCAAAAAAAACTATAGTGATATTGATTATTGTCTCAGTGATAACAAACCGACACCTAAAAAATAAAAAACACTCTAAAAAGTCAATCAACAAGTAGGGGATATGAATATGTCTAATAGCCACCGTTTAGTAGAGATGAAACCCAGTATCAAAATACATAAAAGGGAGAGATAGCCAAATGTACAATTACGATTACTCTTGAGCTTCACCCAAACCTTAGATTAAGCGACCAAGTACTCTCGAGAATATGAGCACCTTCCCAAAAACTGAAGATAGAGTAGGTTCGTCTATCTAGGTAGCAGGGCAGCCCACCCGAGTCAACTTGTGTTCATCCCTAAAAAGTATGGCCATCATGGTTACCTCAAATCATAGAAACTACTGGGAGGGAGGGGGGAGGGGACATGGTCACAGATAGTACACTGTCTGGGCAGGATACCTGAGTCCCCAACTCAGCTCCAATACCCTTGAAGGGATCCACGATACATAGAATACCCAATGGAGATGCAACCAAAGGTGAGCTACCTTATTTCACATTCCAATTGACTCTCACATTTAGCTCCGCTTTGATTAGAGTGGTCTTGAATAGTATGAGTGCAGCAGGATTTTCCCTTTTTAATGACACTAGCCTCGATTTTACGATCTTGGACAGTTACTCACAACTTCCTAAACCAAGATCCTAGCCTAGAATAATATGTGTGTATACTCAAAAATATTTTTTGATTGATTTTATTACGAGATATATTTTAAATGTAATTTGTTAATGTCTTCGGAAAGGGTGTTGATGTATGTCATTTTGTGGGACTCTGACCTAAACCATGTAAAATAAATAAATAAATTTCAGTTCGATGAATGAGTTATTTGTATAAGGAGAGAATAATTTATACATCAATCAGTATCATGCATCCAGTGTAGTAAACACAAGCACAAATTGCAGACATGCAACACTCTCTAACAACTAACCCAAATAAATGCATAATCTAACCAACTAAACAGAAAAAAATTTAACAAAATTTTATTTTCCTTTTTCTGAAAAACATAAGAACTTAAGCTATTTTCCTAAAAAGAAAAAATTCTCAGGAAACAGGCAACCAAACAAAAGTGCACAACTGCAGATTCTTGAACAAACTATAGGAAGCTTCCCCAACCTAGGAGTTTACAAAACTAGCTTCTAATCAAGATATAACTGGCTAACGCACTTCAAAAGAGGTCACATAGAGTTAGTAACTACACAAATGCTCTGTTTGCAAGCCACCTGAGTGTTATAACTCTCTTCTTGCACTACTGGGGTGCGTTATGGGGGCACAAGCTCAAAAATAAGTCTTTAAGGGTCGAGACAAAGGCTAAGCATAGTGAGGAGGGTGTCGAAGAGTCATGAATGGTCAGAAAGGGAACCAATATATACAAGAGGGCCTAGAATAAAGAGAGATCCAAGAAATTGGTAAGCAAAAAATAAGAACTAAGTATACTCCCCAGCGGAGTCACCAATTCTACTATAGGGATTAATGCACACGTGGTTGTGGCTAGAATACCCTCAAGGATCTTCCCGGGATCCTTGGAAGACAGATCAGATTAACTGCAGTTGGCACAAATAAGCATATACATATCCATATTAATTAATGATATTCAAAGTAGAAGGGAAGACATTACCTCAAATCTTGATGCAGTTTTTCTGGAGAACTCAATGTAGCGAAGCGGAAGACCTATTTTCTAGCTCCTAGATCAACACATGCATATAAACAAGACAAGAAGTAATACTACAACATATAAATCTAATAATTAAAACAATAATATATAAGGATATCAAATAACATGCATCTAAGCTACGCATAAAATATGGCATTGCATCAACATGTAACATAACATAGCATCAACATCATAGAGTAGACAACCAAACTAGAGGTCTATATTATTAATAGGAAAGGATGATTACAACCATATGTTGAATCAAGCTTCCCTTAATCCTCCATCTCTTTTCTCTCTCTCTCCTCTTAACCTCTTGGTAAACCATTATGTCTTATACAAAGTTTCAACAATAAGTTGGAAATCTTTCAACCTTACGACCTCCTTCACAATGCCCCAAGCCTCCAATATATATAATGAGAGGCTAATCCTTGCCAACTCTCTCATGAGTTCCCTTTATTAAAAGCTAGGATGTTTCCTTGCTTTATTTCTCTTTCCCTTTCTATTAGCCTCCATTATAAATAGAAATATTCTCAAACAGGTTGAAGATGGATGTTCCCTACTTTTCATACTGACATATGAGTAGAAAGTGGAATATTATTCAGGCAACCCAATCCTTTGACCTACACAACCTCACAAACATTGACTAATGCTACCCCTGAGGTAACACAAAGATTTACCCTAGGGACTAACGCCCTGTCTCATGTATGGGGAGCATAATAACTTATCCCGCTAGTTCTTGGGGAGCGTTACCCTAGAAAATAGGACCATGAACTTGGTCAAACATTCAGTCAAACTGTCTTCCTCCTCTGAGCTAATGAGGAGGTCATTTTCCTGTATAACATACCCTCTTGATTGTTTGACTACTATATGACTCTTTGACTCCATGACTTTTAACATTCTATGGATGAATCTTAGACTTCCACTTTACATTAAATTTCTGCAATATTGAATTTACATAATCCACAAATGATGTGGAAAATGATGACTGATGACATGACACTGATGACATGGATTGCATGATGACATGGCAATGTCAAGCCATTCTTTGTTGTTTCTTTATTTATGTCTTCCTAAAAGATGGAACATGCTCTTCTTCTTCCTCCTCCATAAAGCTTGAAGGTAGGAAGTCTTCAATGTAATCTTGATCTCTAGTTGTTGTCGCAATTTGGTGTCCCTTTGTCTTTATTGATTGAACAACTTTTTTTTGTAGCTTCAAAGGTGTATTCTAGCATGGTATCCTTTTTCATCTCCTTCATCATCATCTTGTCATAACATGATAGAATACCTGCAACTCGAATCCGATCATGGAAAGATGACATAAGTATAATAAATGCTTATTCTAACATGTTTCATGACTGCCACTAACTACGCTAGAACAAGGTGATGGGCTGGGAGATAGGCCGAGGGATTGCGTAGTTTCACAACTCAGGAGGTCAAGGTCCAGGATTGAGGCTTGATATTGCGTAGTGAAAATTTTAGGCAGATAATGGCTAGACATCTATGTAGTTGAGGGGCTCAAGAGGCCAAGCCAAGGGCTTGAGGATTGAGCTTGCCCACTACGTAGTTCCAGAGGGACAGAGTCCAAGGGATTATGCAATTTCACAATTTAAGAGGTCAAGGTTGAGGGTTGATGCTTGATATTGTGTAGCGCACAGAGGAAGATTACTGGAGGCAAGCAATGCGCAGTTTTGAATTTTAAAGGTTGAGGCTATGCACTAAGAATGCATAGTGCACAGTTTTGGAAGGAAAGTACTATACATTATGTAGTGCCAAGACAAAATTTTCAATCTTGAGGACTGAGACTATGCAAAGTACAGTTCGGGAAGGCTGAGTGAGATCAAGTTGCTTGGGAAGGAACTTTTCTAGATTTCGCTAGGTGTGGGGTCCGTGAGGCCAAACTGAACAATGAAAAAACTCGAGCATAATCACACTCTTAGAATAATTTATGACACAATATTGATCACTCATAACACATGAACAATATACTTCCCTCGATGCGACGACATTGCGATGACTTACCCCAAGTGTGACACCAAAGATACACTTTACGACAACTATGACAACAATTGTGCTATAGTGCTTGAAACTTTGGGAATTAGTGTGATACATTTCTACATGATAATAATGACTCATTAGCACTAAGGTTACCCCTTAAAAAAACCAAAACTACATTTTTTTATGTGAAATGCTTGCCATGATAAAAGATGACACTTTGATTGTCTTCTAAACAGGACTAGAATACTTAGAGAAAACACATGTGATGACTCTTTATAATTGCGGCGAAAACATCCAAAGTGAAAGTAGGCTCCGAAATTTGTATGTAGGCTAAAATTTTGGATGTTGTTGTAGAAGCGATAACAGAAAGAAGAAATTATTCTTGTATCCTTTTTTTTCCATCTTAGTCTTGATTTTTGTTTCCAAAATATTTCTTCTTGACAATCTATTTGAGATATATTTTTCCCTATATACTTATTTTTATTAGTGAGATCCCATGTTCAACAATTTTTAATAATATCTATTTGGATTACTTCCATCTCCTTTTCCAATTTGATTTTTACGTTAATGATATTCCTAAAATATTCTTTGTTCCACAGTTTGATTCTAAGTTTGATGTGCTTTAACCTTTAATAAAATTAGTACATTATTGTTCAATCAATATCCAATCACTCATGCTACAAACTCTTGTTATTGTTCATACATTATAAGTGTCCCATCTATAATTTTTCAAATCTAAAATGTTTAGGCCTCAGTTGAATATTGTACTCCCAAGAAAGGAGGGTTGGACAATGGTTTGATCTAGAGAAGGGTGAAATTTCGGTAGACAAGACTGCATAGATTGAATTAATATTTCAAATAATAGAAATTAATAAAGTCTAATATCAATTTTGTGGGTTTCCCTTCTCTTATTATTCCAAGTATTAATTCTATTTCTTTTGGGAATGCTTGAAGTCTCACTACAATTTCCCTAAAGTTCTCATTTTCTACCAATAACCTCTTAATATCTCCTCTTTTCTCATGTAGGGTGGCTATCATATTATAAAACTACCCTCCAATCAAGTAGGGATTATCCTTCAGTGTAATTCCTAGTTGGTTAATAGATCTATAAATATATCTTTCTGAGAAGGGATATGGGTTCCATAAGCATTAGTGATATAGCCCTTTTCTAGAGATCTTTAGACCTAAAATATTGTTCTTGTTAACCTTGGTGTTTATTTTAATATATCCATACTCTTAATATCATGGTCTCATAACAACTCTAATTCAAATTATTTCATTGGTTACTTAAGTAAATTTTCTAAGAATGTTTTCTCTCTTCTTTCTTGTTTTGTAGTAGCTAGTCTAAAAAAAATTCACACATACGTCTTGAGCTTATGTTTAAAACCCTACATGGTATTATAGAATGTGTGTTTGTGAAGAATACTAATATTTTATTATAGTTTTAGCAATTTAGAATAGTCAACAGGGAGAATGGATCAGATATTAGTAATTCTCACTCGTTTCAACTATTATGATTGGAAGCTAAAAATTCTAATGTTGTGTAGAACAAGGGATTCTATGGGATCACAATGGGGACGTAATCTAATTCTACAATAGCCATTGTGAAATAAAAATAATTCTATGTAATGGATGAAGCCTATGGGATTCACTTTTTCTCAATTTCCATTGCTTTTTTATTTTATATAAATGATTTTAAATCTCCTAAAGAAATTTGAACCAAATTGGAGGAGCCATTTGGAAAGAAATATGGGTTGAGGGGACATCATCTTAAGAATGAGATGATCACTATCCATCCATTCAAATTTGATTCCCTATAGGAATACTTCTCCATATTCAAGACATTAATGACTCTAGTAATGGGTTAAGGCATAGATACAAAAGAAGAACAACTCATTATTTTGTTGCTTTATAAGTTAGAACCTGAGTACTAAATTTTTGGCTCTTATTTCTATACAGCTAAAATTTACATGGGTAAAAATTCAAATATGCCATATTTGGATGAGTATATCGAACCCTTAATTCAAGAGTAGACAAAGCTCATACTCAAGGCGGCTCTCATGTCTTCCAAACAACATAAACTTGTAGTGTATAAATCAAACAAGAATACTAAGTATAAGAACAAGAATAGAAGGAAATAGATAACAATAAGGAATCTTAGAAAAAACCTACTGAGGAGGTTTCAAGTTCCAATAGAGGAAAGGGAAAGAAGGAGAAAAAAGAGTACACATATTGCAACATGGGATTCCATATTGAAAGCTCTTGCATTAAGAAAACTATTGATTAGATGGCATAGTTGCTCCCACAACACGAATTGGATGATTACATACAAAATAATTATTATAGCCTATTTCATGCACACTTAATTCAGTTGCATTTTCCTTTATACTGCTGACCTTGGTGCATATCTTGTCCCCTTTTCTTTAGCCTTTTAGAGTAGGGACACTATTTAACCATGCATATTTTTCTTTCCTCCCCTGATTCTCCATTGATATTCTGAGTTTGGGACACATATTCTCTCTATGAAATCAACATCCAAGTTGTTCTTTCTAGAATTGCTCATTGCGAAGGAGATAAACTTGACTAATTAGCTTTATGACTTAGCTAGGGGTGAATTATTATAAAAAATTCCTAATTTATCTTCCCCCTAAGTATCTAGGTACATTATCCCAGGGAGACCTAAATTCCTATATATATATTTCATATCAAGGGGAAAACTAGATCTGGTATCCATATTATAGTGTGAGAGCTCTGTTCATTTGAGAGGTCATCCTTCTAGGAGGAGGAAACAAAGTTTCTAGTTGAACAAGAGGTTCTTCATATGCCTTTAGGTCTATCTTACTCCTATGTTTTGCAGCTTAGTTCTATTGAGTATTTGATTCAAAATTATTATTTTGATTTAGATTTGGCTTCTTTCCCATTGTTGGGTTTCCTTTAAAAAAACATTTATTGGTTTTCAAGGGGCTTTCCCTCGAATCTTTCTTTCATATTTTGAATATGTTCTTTTATTATTTATATTAGTTCAAATCTGTATTAGATATCTATCAGATAATTTTTCTTACAAAGGATCTTATTTATTCTCTAATTTTGGTGTTTCCAGTGAAGGTTTTTGCTTGATTTTTCTTTCTTTCCATGTCACTTTTCCTTTTGGATTTTTGTGGTTGTGAAAATATGGACTTGAGAGGTCTAGTTGAGTGTTTTGGATCTATATATCTTATTAGATTCAATCAATTCTCTTTGGTATACATTATTTTCTAGTATTTACCTTGAATTAGGGTTAGGTTTTTTTTTACCATTGTAGATCATTTCACTTGCTTGATTTTGTTGTCCATTGAAATACAACCAGATACTTCCTTTGGACTTCCTCTTGTTGTTCGTAAACTTTATCTTGATTGCTTTTGAGTGATATTTTGTTTAGAATATCCAAGTTTGAGCTTTTGGGTGCTTGGAGTTCTTGCTTGATTTCTTTTTTGAGCTCTTTTTTAATGTTTTTCTTGGGTTGCTTTTGGGGTCTATTTTGCTATAAATTTAGAAAATTTCAAAGATTGATAATTTAGAGTGTGTGAGGTTGTTTATTTCATTTAAAAATGAAAAAGACTATCTTCCCTTCTATAGCTATCATTCATTAAATAGAAAAAGGAAATTTTTTTCATTTCCATATAGCTTGAATTAAGGTTGTGTCTCGATTCTATTCACACCATATCAGTTGCACATCCATTCCCTTTGAGTAAATAATAACCTCAAAATTAATTTGTGATAAAATCTATTTGATATTTTTTCATTTTCAGTGGTAGCAGACTAACAATAGCTTAGGCTAGGGTATTGGAATAGGGGAGTGATGTTAATTTCTCCAATACCACAAAAATAAACCTATCATCTTGCGATAAGGAGGGAAAATCCATTTGCAGTTGAATGTTTCTTGGGAAGCTTTTCTAACGAGAGGTTGTGTATGAGGTCACATTAGGGCTAATAGAGTGATCTACATTGATTCATTGGTCTTGGTGGCATGGTTTACACGTATTACTTGGGGACTCACTAGTTAAGAGTATCGGTTTCAAATGTAGTTTCCCTTGCCTTACATGTAGATCTAAGTAAAGATTGTTCCCCTAGGGCAGATGTTGTAAGTGGTAACCTTAGTGGCCATAATATTAGGAGGTTTATTATTGAAGGTGAATGGTTATTGAAGTTTTTGTCCTATATGGAATAACCTGTTCACCCAAACATCATGATGCACATATGGTCATTAATGTAAATGTTGAATATTAAAATCATTTATATAGTATAAGTTTTCATTATGGAAACTTATAAATTACTTTTGCTAATTTTTATACTTGGATGGTTTATAATGTCTTAATATAATTTTTATATTCAAAATTTCCTTATGACTTAGATTAATTTATTTTAGTAAAAAAATTCAGTATCATTCCATGATACTTTATGTTTATTATCTATATTGGTAATAACATTGGAAAATGGTGTAATATTTACATTTTCTTTTGTGAATTAAGATAACAAATCGTTGCACTTATTTTCATGTAATTCTTAGATATTTGAATAGTGAATCAATATAATTAGGTTAAACACAAGAGTAATCAAGTTAATCTAATATCCCCCACATCATCCACAATGAATCTTACTTGATGAGTTTTAGCGATAGCCCCTTAAGAAATGAATATTCTTTTCCTTAAGTCAAATAGTGGGGCAAGACCACTGAAGTGATATTGGATGCTTTCTCTAATAGTTGCTCGAGGCTTTCACAATTTGTAGTTACAAATTTCTTCACCTAGTAAGAGTTTGAGTAATGACACATTCCAAGACAACCTTGTAATGGAGAACTTTGAAAATTTCTTTCTTAAGGATAATAATAATGTTATTGATGTATTATATCTTCAATATTAGTATTGTAGCCCTAACTAATTATGGATAGAGGAATTTTGTAATTCATTCCATTTTGAACATGAGAAAGACATGTTTTGGCTCTTGGTAATGGTTCTTTATTTTCTAACTTCATGCTAATGAAGATTCCAACCCTCATGTTTGTAATAATGGATGTGTCCTTGTTTTGATTCATAACCAAACACAATTTAAGAATCTTCAATGTAAACAAAGAGAAGTTGGTTTCATTATTGTAGAGTAGGAGAATGAATAATAAGTTCCTAAATAGCATTAAGAGGAATCTATTTCACTTGATTGGAAGTTGCACCCACAAATAAGCAAGTGAACATTGCTTCTAGTGCAATTCTAGTTCTTAAACTGTCTATTGTGGTTGCAATTTGTTCTACCTATAGTAAATATAACTAACATATGTTATTTTTTCTCCATATCCTTGAATTTTCTAATAAAGAACACCATAAGTTCTATCAAAGAACTTTCTGAAGAACTTTTTAATTAAAAAATTTAGTCTAGACATGTTTTAGTGTCTATAAGTAATGCAATGATTAATCATTTAGTAAGTAAAATTGTAGCTGGGGAAGCATACATCAGATCATACAACTATTTTCTCATCATAAACTATTTCTCAAAACATCCAAATTGGCCTTTGGTGTGTTTGAAGTAGATTATACAGGCCATATTATGAATCTCGTTAGTCATGTTACATTTGTCTTGTAATTCTATAACTCCTATGCAAAATTGTATCATTTGTCAACTTTTCTTGAGAATATTGTTAAAAATCCTCTAAATAAGGTAGGACATGTTCCTCTTCTTGATCTAGCATGGAAGGCCTGTAGAGTTTTAGATTCTCTACATTCACGACTGAGAAAATGTGCATGTGTGGGGGTAGAATGAGTTTATAAGTTTTATCTGCCACCTTTTCTAGCATCTCAATGAGACCATATCGTAGAAACTTGATTTCATACTAGGAACCTATATCCTATCCTTGTTTAGTAACCATACTCTATCTCCCACATTGAATTACATTTCTATTATGTGTTGACCATTCCTAACCTTGTATTTTTCCTAAGACTTCTATAGTGTCTTCTATACTTGTATATGGATTTGCTTGATCTTCTCAAAAAAAAATTTAACACTTAAGATACCCCCTATAATATCCTCCCTCACTCCCCCTTGCTACCCATATGTAATATCAAAAGGTTAAGGTGGAAAATATCCAAAACAGTATTAAATGGGGACTTACTAGTAGAAATGCGGATTGCATTGTTATAAGAGTGTTATATATATACCATATTTTCATCTCAATTCTTTGAATGCTTCTGATTGTAACCCCCAAAAGTTGCTCTAAGTCTTGTTGATTAATTATGTCTTCCCATCTATGTGTGGATGCAATGTTGTAGACCTATTCAACTTTGTATCCATATTCTCCCACAATGTATTCCGAAATGCACTAAGAATCTTGTTTGAAATGATGCTTCTCGATATCCCAAAGTGCACCCATACCTGTCCAAAGAAAAAGTTTGATACTTCTTTACTAGTGATTCTCCTTTTACAGGGCATTAAAACACATATTTTTTAAGCCTGTCAATTACTACAAACAAATAGTCATTTCCCTTCTTAGTTGTTGATAAACCTCCTACAAGGCCCATGGAAATTATTTCCCAAGGATAAGTGGTTATATGTAAGGGATTATATATAATGTGTTTCATGATCCTAATTTTGTTGGTAAAACAAAGCATGCATCCTCTTCTGAACCTATCTACATGTTCTTTTATCTTGGGGAAATAAACATACCTATGTAAGTTTCCCATAGTCTTCCCTACACTAAAGTTCCCCACAACCTTGAAGGTGTGAGCCTCTCTAATAAACTACAATCTCTCAACTCTAGGAACACATAACATATCCCACTTATAGAGTAACCCATCCCATAGATGGTAGTCAATTATGTTGTCACCATCATGCTCATGACTTTGGCTTTCAAACTATTAAAACATCTTGTTGACTTTGTCTTTGCAACTATTGGAACAACTCCTTAAAGTTATCATCCTTTGAATATGCCTCTCTATGTGTATCATGGGTGAATGGCTGAATATGTAACAGAGTTCCCAAAGCTATGATATTTGATGTGGGTGGCCTTGAAAGGATGTCAAATAACTTGTTTGTGTTTCCCTTCGTATACTTGATCATTAAATGAAATTGCTACAAAACCCCCATCCACTTGCACTGTTTGGTCTGTTGTAGCTTACTTTGGACATGTAGATATTGTAGTGACTGCTGATATGTGTGGATTACTGTCTCATTTCCCATCAAATAGTGTTTCTACTTCTTTAGGTCTTACACCAGGGCACAAAGCTCCTAGTCATGGGTAGGGTAGTTCAAAATTGCCCCATGAAATAATTCATAATAGTAACATACAGGCCTTCCTCCATGCATCAAGACCACTCCCATAGCATACCCTCTCACGTCTATCTCCACTTTGAAGGGATTTTATTGGTTCAATAATGCTACATTTGGTGCTTGACTAATATTCATCTTTAACTCCTTAAAGTCCCTTTGTTGACCCTTTCCCCATTGGAAACCCTTGCCACTCATTTTTATGGCATGGAGTGGTGTTTCTACTACTGAAAATGAGGTTATGAATTTACTCATGTACCATGTTACCCCAACAAAACTCCTGACCTCAAAAACATTAGTAGGCATTGTCACTTCATGATGGCCTTCATCTTGGTAGGATCTATCTTTAGCTCTCCTCCACCTACCATATACCCCTGATACACCAAAGGTTGTCATGCAAACTCACACTTCTTGAGATTTGTTGGAAGTCGGTGCTTCTTTAATGCTTATAGCACCTGCATCAAATGTGAGATGTGCTCCTCACAATTATCACTATATACCAATATATCATCCTAATAGACAATAAAAAGTGAATCTATAAAAGGTCCCATTATATTATTCATTAACCGCATAAACGTAGTTGATGCATTGTGTTGTCATTTTGTATTTTTTAGGTTGAGGGAGTAAATGCATAAGACAACATCAAAACCACTTTGGAAACTGGGATCTAGCCCTGCCATCTTTAGAGAGGGATCTCTCTGTAAAATTTAGCTTTGTTTTATGTGGATTTTAGGCTAGTTATGATTGTACAGATTATTTTGATGGAATGGTTTGGTTGATTTAAGTGTTATAATTCCATTGGGCTATGGAGTCTAAATATTTAACTGGATTTGGCAACAAATTTTAGAGGAGTTTCACAAGGCAAGCTAGGTTGTACTATTTGGATCTTTTCAGAAATGCGGATGGATTATGAGAGAACAAAAAAGTAAGATTTAGTGGAAATCAAGGAGCAATTAATAATTCCTTAATTTGACTTCAGTGGAAAACATGAAAATTACTAATAGCCAGAATAGGGTGCTCTAAATAAAAAATCATATACATCACAGTTTCTGTTAAGTAATTAAGATTTCAGAGTAACAAAGAAAGAAAAACAATGTTTAAACAAATAAACTAAAGAAACACATCACCATTTTTTACACCACATGAATCCTGTGAAGAGGCCCTTGTATTATTGAAGCTTCGACACTTTGAAAAATTACAATATGTGGAGGAAATTACATTAAAAAATAAACCCTTAATACTTTAAGCAGTGAAGTATTTATACTAATAATTACAAAATCATTACAAAATCAATGTCTCAATAGACAATGTATTATTAGCCTAACTACAAATAATAATATTTAGCTTTGGCAGAAAAATAGGCCACCTAAAGAGATGGATGGAAAGGTGGCTCTGTTTTGGTGGATTCAGTTGTTGAGTCAACCTGAAACTGTGCTGTGTTGATGTGTTGACTGTTGTGTTGGTTGATGTGCTGACCATTGTCTTACTGCGCCTGAATTACCTTTTTAATCTAGTAAATTGCAAATTTCTTCCCATCTCTTTTCATCTAGTATGGTCAATTTAATTACCCTTCGATGAATTTCATCGACCTCGTGTATTTGGCAAAAGTTGTCTTCACTGTAAAAAAAAATGTTTTACCTCATTTTGTATATAGAAACAATTTGACATGATTTCTAAAAATGCTTTTTTTTCATACTACCCTTTATCCCACTGAAATTGACACTACTTTTGGCCACTTCCTTCATCTTTATGACATAGTCTTCCTGAGTGATCAATTTATCATTTATCACATAAATACTGGGCAACCCTTTCTGGATTAATGCTTTAATTCTATTGCAGAACATGTTTACTCTCAGCCCTAATGTTTCACACCTTTCCTCCAATTGGTCAATGAGGTTCCTTTTGGTCAAAACTTTCTTGACTTCTAAAATAGTGGTAGTCCTATCACTAATTCCTAATTTTTCAAGTTCATATTTGGACTTACAATTCAGAAATATGATAACATTGGAGCCTTCTGTGGGCATTTCTCCAATCTTCTCCCTTCCTTGAACAATGGTTTCTATAGCTTTTTCTATCAATTCCTTCTGCTCAAATATGATTTGGATAGATGACCAAATATCTTTCATAGAATCTAGAATACCCATCCAAATGGTTTCCTTGGCTTGGGTCAAGGTCTGACCAATTGAGGTATCCCTTTCTACCTTCTACAACTTCTCCAATAGTCTCTTTGATTTTTGCATTTCAGCAAGACGAGAAGTTTCATCTCTTCGCTTCTGTACTTCTAGAGCTTTGATCTGCCCCTACAAAGACTTGATCTCTTTTGACAGGATGGACATGTTCTCTAGTGTCTTTGTTACCTATTGAGCACTTACAATATGAGTGGAAGAAGTAGATGCAGTGGTTGTTCTAGTTGTCGGAAGCTGAGAAATGGGTATGGCATCCAAGGGGACAATGTCCATATTTTGACTCTATTCTTTCTCCTTTATCATCTTCTCCATTTCTGCCTCCATCTATCTAATCAGTATGTTTTGTTAGTGTCAGTGTCTTCACACTGCCATCAGTGATCAAAACTTACTCTTTTGCATTTCATACTAGGAGTCCCATTCTGATGAGTTGCATTCCATTAGGACATGGATCTACTGATGTTAGGGTTCATTTCAGTTTTTCCCTCATGATATATATCTACTGACCTCCTTTCATACTATTTCAGTCAATGATTCATGCTCATTTTCAGTTCATTTCACCAATTACTTAGGGTTTCAATCTCATTAGGTCTTAGGGTTTTCACCATGGTCAAAATTTAGTGATTATTGCTAATAATGGTCAATAGACACATGAGGATGAAAATAATGATCAGAAAGCTATAATTTCTTAATTTGTAAGCTTAATAAAGTTCTAACTTCAAAACTAGTTTTGAGGTGAAAACAGAGCATTTGTATTTCATTTTTAAATTTCATGTAATTTTATTGTTCTAATATGTAATAAATGGTTCCACGCTTCTCCTGGTCACCCAGTGAAATTGCCAAGTACCTGCCACTGCAAAAATTCAAATAATTTGAGCATCAGTCCACCTATCAAAGCAAAAAGATCAAGCATCGAAAAACAGAGTATTTGAAAAAGCACATAGACATTATAAAAGTGGGTTTTCACAATCAAAAATAAAAATTGAAAGTCATATAAAGCCATATCTCTATTGATCATTTCATTATGCTAATGTTGAAGTTCAAGTGCTAAAAGGAGAGCCAAGAAGTGATTTTTAAGTATCATTGAGCAAATGCGTGCAGTTGCTGCATCTTTGGAGAAATTCTGACCGGCGCTACGCATCAAAGACAGGCTCTACGCACCCGGAAGTCATTCCCAGTGTAAAATTGCACGGGTGCTATGCATCTAGGAGGCACTGTGCACCTAGGTGAGGCACTGTGCATCTGCCCAGCCAAACCCAAAAACTTCACTAAGTTGCCATTTCACCTCAAATATTTAGTTTCTCCCTCTAAAGAAGTAAGTACAATCATCATATCTTGTGATCAAGGGTTTTATTGCTAAGCTTGGTATTTAGCATTTTTAAAATTCAAACCCTAGCCTCTAGGGTGAAACCCTAGTTCTCATCATCTCTCCATTGTTTTACTTACCCTATCCTTGCCATTATTCCCTAGACCAAACCCCATTCCCATTTACCTATTTCCTAAATCCCATTCCCCTCATACATTTTCCCCATTCCCACTTACACTCTTCCCAAACCCTACAACTATTCACATCACTAAACCCTACCCACTCTCCTCAAATCCCATTCACACTCCCTAAAACCCTAATCATACTTAAAAAATCTCTTCATACTCATCTTCATTTCATTCATCCACCCTACCTCATCATTGTCCACAAGTGTTCATAGCCACGAAAAAAGCAATGGAAGGAGACAATGAATATGAGTTTGAAGAAGACACCCTTAGTGACAGTTCCAGGGAGAGAAACATACAGCAAAGGAAGCCTCATAAAGGAGGAAGAATTATCAAAGAAGAGCCTACTAGTTTGAGGGAGTTGCAAGCCTATCCACTTGCCATTTCTTTCTTTAAACACCATTCATGCTTTGACTTTTGTAAAATGATAGAAAGAGTTAAATTTCATCATGAGTTGGCAAGGTTATTTGTGACGCATTTGCACAATAATGAAGTAACCCTTGCCAGAATTACGTTCACCATATCACTAGTTGTCATCTCAGAGGCTATAGGTATTCCAGATGTGGGTGAAAAATGGAACAAGGGTCAAGATATTGATAGGGAGTACTATGAGCCTTACATCAAGGCTAGATACAAAGACAAAGTGAAGAGAGTGTTCCCTTTCAAGTTTTTGGAAGACAGGTTTGCTCGAGTGATGAAAATTATTATCAAGTACTTCACTTGTTAAGGTAGGTTCTCTTGGTTGTATGCCTACCACATTAGACTACTGATGCATTTCACTAGAGTAAGAATGATGAATATCCCTTACTTCATGTTCAGAAACATTGAGAAGATGTCACATATTGTAAAGGGGAAACCATACCCCCAGAAGTTGAATAGCATTTTCCATTACTCTTTGATTAAAATCATTGTTCTACATTAGCTAAACCTTCTTAACATGCCATGGGAAACTTTCATTTCTCATGAGATGTTCAAAGGCCCACAAATCTTTTCATCAGTACATCATGAAGAAGGTGGACCTTCAGGACATGAAAAGGTCAAAGAGACTGAAATTGTTGGAGTGCTAGTGTTTGTGACATATAAGAGGGGCACTAGAAAACTTTTTTCAGCTGCTAGGTGAGTATTATCTCCACAAGGTGTGGAAGGGGTCTCACCTTCATCTTCAGGCCAGAGGCAAATGCTATCTCCATAAGGTGTGTAAGGGGCTTTGCCTTCTTCTTCAGCAAAACAGGTACAAGTTGAGCAATAATCAAGGGAAAAAGTAAGGGCAAGAAAAAGATGCAAAAGAAGGATCTAAGTGATGAGCAAGAAAGAGATTTTAACCTTGTTGATCATGAAGAGACACAACAACACTTCACTCATCAAGGAGTTGATGTCATTGACTTGGAAACTCAGGATCCAAAGACTGCCAAAGACATGATCATAAAGGAACAAGAGGCTGAGATGCAGTCCTTGTCAGATAACATAGAGAGAGCTAGTGGATCATCAAATATTTAGAGCAAGAAAATAAACAATTAAGCCACAAGCAAGTCCTCATGGAGCTGCAAATGATCAAGGAAAACAGGTAAAAGGCCAAGGAGGCAAATGTCAAGTTGACTTCAATTGAACAAGAGATTGAGAATGATAGGAAAACTTGGCTTGAGAGAGTTAATATACACCTTTAGGGGCTGATTGAAAACGCCAATAGAGACTAGAAGATGCTTCGCCACATGACCTACCACTACATCACCAACAACAAAATCTGCAACATAAGGGTAAAGAAGCTTAAGGCTAGGTTGAGGAAGGCCTTAAAGAGCAAAAAGGAGCAAGATAAGTTCAAAATATTTGCTGAAGCCTCAATATCCCATCAAAGCAACTAATGGTGGTGTCCCATGTCAAATCTGGGCAAGTTTTGATGAATTTTTGTCTTTTTCAAATTTTGAAATTTTGAAAACATAAAATTGGCCTAGATGTGCACCACCACCGGCACTGCGCTTTTCCCTGGAACACTTTTTGGAGGAAAGGCTTATATATTGGGATTCAACATGATGATAGCATCAAACCCAAAAAATTTCAGCAATTTTGGAGCAAAACTAGGTCACCGAAAGGTCAAAAAAACCAAAAAATGACCTCTCTGCCTCTTTTTGGAAACACAGAAGTAGCCTTGAGAGATTTCACTTTTGAGGGTGAAAATGACCTCAAAATGCACAAATTCAATACGTTCCAGAAACTAGACAGAAATAACTTTCCAATGAGCAATCTATGGCTCAATGTGGTTAAAGGGAAGGCCTCCAAAAGTGGGTGTGAAGTGGTGCTACGTACCTGGCCAATGGCACTGCGCATTGAGCCAGTTTGCCAGAAAATCTAGTTTTCGCCTACTTTCACTGCAAGTTGACTTTTTCTCTCTCTATGGATGAATTTATGATTGTAATTAATGCCTTGGTATGTAAATGTAATAGTGAAATGATCTTAGAGGGTATATTAATCAGTTTGAGGTGGTGTGGGAGTCAATGAATCAGTTTCCGTGCTTATAGAGGCAAGTTTTTCCACTGCCTATATTCCTATTCCCTGTTTGGAAATGGTTGTAACAGCTACGTTTCTATTGGATTTGACCCCTAATGGCTAGCATAGGTGGTTTGATGTCTATATTATGTATTTTTTCTGTCATTAGCAAAGGTTGGACTCTCTTGGATGCTCTGAGCTACATTGTACACCTTTATCAACAGTTTGGCAAGGAAATAAACCAGGATTTGTAGTTATTTTTATGGGATACTTGTGGTAATGTGTTTTGGTATAGTTTATTCTTCTGTTATTATTTCTTCCCATGTTTTATGTGTGCCACAATCTAATTCATTTCTTCTAGCTGAATGATATCAAGATAGATAGGTAGAATACATTGTTTACAGTTCTCTTCCTTGAGAAACCATTCAGTTTTTGATGTTTTCTACTGTTTGAGAAGTATACATGATCTTTGCATGCCCTCCTCAGCTCCTCGCCAATATTAGACCTCTCATCTCACTCAATTCCAAGTGCCAAAACACCTACCTACCTCGCCCCATAGAACACCCTGCATCCTGACTTGATTTCTCGGACCCAAAGCTGCTTGCTCCATTTGATCCAACAACAAAACCAACAAAAATCAATTAAAAACCCTAGAGCTACTATACCTAGCCTAAAATCCATATTTGATCCAGTCATCTTGACTGAGATTCACAAGGAGAGAGCCATCTCCCGACATGGTAGGGCTAGTTACCAGGTTAAGCTTGGTTTCTGGTTATCCTAGGATTGCCTCCCTTCAGCCTAAGGTCAATCTAGGCTCTAACATAGTGGAGACCATACTGGGGAAGAAAGACAAATCACCCCAGTACTACTAAGAAGTTTTGAACTTTTGGATGATAAGTTTGGAATTCATTAGGCTAAAAAGTGGAAAGTTGTAAAGCAATATAAAAATCTCAAGAACTTTGAACACATTGGCTTCAAGAAGATACACCAAGTCCAATCATGATCCTGATCCTCCTCCCGTATTTGAAAATAATAATCTCATTCCATGGATACTCAGACAAGAAAGTTCACCAAGTCCAAGACCAGTTTTCAAATCTCATTCATGCCCTATGGAGTGGCTGTTCCTTGAAGATCTCCCTTTCGATGAATATTTTGGTCTCTCCCTGTTTAGAACCACATCTGATAGTGAATTGTTGGACATAGTCTCAGACCCAGGATTCACCAAAGAGCTTGAAATCCAATGGGCCAAATTGCTAAGTAACCAAAATCTTCAAAACTCTCCTCAGTAATCCCTCACTACTGATAGAATTCCTGAACTCTCTGATTCGGCTTCAACATCTTTTACCTCATCATCATTTCCCCATATTTTAGAGAATCATCCATCATCTCCACTCATACCTTCACTCCCTCATCAGCCTATCATTACCCCTCAAACACCCATCGCCTTTGTTACATCAACTGCCCTTGTTGTCATAAATCCCCCTATTTCCCCAAGACCAGTTTCAAATCCACCTCGAGTCATGGCTGCCAGATATGCACCTCTTGTTTTTCCTTAGAATTTGGATGATATGCCCACTGATTACCAAAGTAAGATACCTCGGTTTGATGCCACTCAAAGTATCACAGTGCAACAACATGTTGACAGGATGAATGATTTCTTCGACCTTCATGAGGTAGATGTAGAAAATGTGTCCATGAGATTATTTGTACAGAGTTTTGGAGGCAAGGTTCGAAAGTGGTTCAGAGCATTACTAGTAGCATCTATCAATACTTTACCGATTCTTGGATCAATGGGAGGTAAAGAAGAACCTGCTCCAATTCTCTCTAAGTATGAAAATATCAAGAGGAATGTGGATGAAAGTGTCCAAGATTACTCTGTAAGGTTCAATGCAGTTTATAATGCTATTCAAGCTGACATTAAACCACCGATGGGGTTAGAATTGATCAAATTTCCAAACGGTTTCGATGCTGATATGGCATATCAATTGCGGGAGAGAGATCCTACCACACTTGAGGATATGCAGAAGAATGTGGTGAGTGTAGAGGAAAATTTGCTGGCCAAAAGAGTAAGGATGAAAACTGAAAAGAAGGTGACTACAAAGGAAGAAGCATCTTCCTCAGATGTTAAGACAGATAATATACTCTGGAAAAGTGAGAAAATGTTTGACCGGTTCACAATTGCAGATAAGCCTAAAACAATGATCAGAAATCCAAACTTTAGAGGATAGCAGCAACCTCAATTTAGGATTAATCAAAGGGAACGAAAGGCACAAGATCCGTCACCACAGTAGCAAGTCAGGACTCCTTTGCAGCAAAACTATGTCCATGGAATAGAGGATGAAGATGATGATGATCTGGTGGTAGAGGTGAATCATTTCTTTACTGCTGATGGTTTGCCCATTTTTCTCACGGAAGACGAAGAATATTCGTAGGTCCCAGATACCCAAAGGGATGAAGAATACATACTAGAAAATGAGGTAGTTTTGGAGGATGAGTCAGATGATTATCAGTGAGGATATATGAATGCATTGACAACACAACAGAAACAATACTCATTGAGAAGCAGAGATGTACCAGTCAGTCCAGTTCAAAAGAGAAAGGAAGCACAATCCAAAAATGACTCCTCAAACATTCAGAAGAAAGGGAAAGAGCCTGTTGATCTGACTTCTAGCAAAGGAATATCTACAAATAGCATTGCAAATGAGAAGAACAATCAACAAAGTGCAGCAAAAGAAAAAGTCAAAAAGAAGGACCCTCCAGTCAAAGAGGTAGATAAAGTTTCAGCTTTTAGTTTAGAAAATGAGATTTCTAAATTAAATTTTCAATTCCTTTGACTGAATTGATTAAGAATAGCAACAATAAACAGCAAGTGTCCAAAATTTTTCACATAGATCCTTTACCTAATATGGTCAATGTAGAAGATGATCACCCTGAGCTCATTTTTGGCTTTGCCTTAGAAGGTCAGTCTGAGGATAGTGAAGTTCCTCCATTCTATATAAGGCTTAGACTACATGAGTATGTCCTTCACAATGCCATGTTTGATTCCAGAGCTTCCCATAATTTGATGCCAAAAGCCATTATGGAGAAACTGGTCCTTGAAATTACTCGAAAATATCATGACCTGTATTCTTTTGATTCTGATAGAGTCCGTTGTATTGGCCTAATCAAGGACTTGGTGGTATCTTTAGACAAAATCCCGGCCAAGAATGTTCTCATGGATGTGGTTTTTGCGGACATTCCACCATGGTTAGCTATGCATTTGTCTAGATCGTGGGGTGCAAAGCTTAAAGGGACTTTACAACTAGATTTCTCTTATGCTACTGTTCCCGTGTTTCGCCAATTGAGAAAACTATACAGGGAGAAGAAAATGAAATACATGATTACAGGCAAGGAGAAATGACTTAATCATCCAATTAATGTTGTACATACAAATTTAGAGTCATTTGTATTATATTCAGATAGTGGTTTGAATGATGTTAATAGTCAGTTAGTTGAAGTAGAAGATGTGCTAGAGATTTTAGAAAATTTTAGAGCAGTCCTTGATCAAGAGAGACACAAAATTGCAAGTACCTCTGAGCACTCCACATACCAGCAGCAGCAAAGAGGTAATGAACAACAGCAAAATGAAGGGGTCAGTCAAGGTAAGAAAGAGAATGAAACAAAATTTCAGCATCTAGAAGAAGAGGCAAGTTTATGGAGCATGGATTTTGATGGAGCTGTGGGTAAGGATGGTGCTGGCATAGGGATTTGGATTCGTAGCCCTGTTTTCTAACCAAATAAAGTCCCTAGTAATGTTGGAATTTGTTCATATAAATTGGCTTTTGATTGTTCTAACAATAAAGCCGAATATGAAGCATTGATTGCAGGTTTGAAAATTCTAAAAAAGCTAAATGCAAAAAGGATAGCAGTCTATGGAGATTTGGTGATGATAATCAGGAAAGTCAAGGGTGAATATCAAGCTAAACATCCAAGGATGAGAGCCTACCAAAATGTAGTTTTAGATATCTTGAGGATGTTTCCAGATTATACCTTGACAGCAGTACCTCGTCCTCAAAATTTTATTGCAGATTCACTTGCCACTGCTGCAAGTAATTTGAAGATTCCGATGAATTCCAACAACAAGTTTGAGATCCATGTCAAACATGGCCCCGTTGTTCTAGAAAATTTAAGGTATTGGCAGGTGTTTTGGGATGATAAGGAGATCAATACCTTTTTGCAGAATGAAGGAAACTACAAGGATGCTTCCATAGATGTTGACTATGATACCGATGAACCAAATGGAAATATTGTAGCTGAAAGACAACATTATTCCTAAAGGTCTCATACCTTTAGAAGAAATTTTCGATCAGGATGATGTGGCTAGAAAGCCAAGCTTGGTGCCTACAGAAAAAGGTGTTGAGAATGTGAATCTTGGAACAACAGATAAGCCCAGGTTTGTGAAATTGTCGAAGACATTGTCTTCCGAGGTAAATTTTAAATATGTTAGATTGTTATTTGAATTTTCTAATGTGTTTGCTTGGGATTATTCAGATCTAAAGGTGTATAACAAAGACATAATTCAACACACTATTCCCATCAAGCCAAATCAGAAGCCATTCCGCCAGAAGCTGAGAAGAATCAATCCCAAGTTGTTTCCTTCCATTGAAAAAGAGGTGAACAGATTATACAAGGCTGGTATAATTGTCCCAATCAAATTTTCAAATTGGATTTCGAATCTTTCTCCTGTAAGAAAGAAGATCAGAGAAATCAGATTGTGTATCGATTTCCAGAATCTAAATAAAGTGTCATTGAAGGAAAATGACCCACTGCCGAAGATGGATCATATCCTCCAGAGAGTGGTTGGAGCATCACGTATGTCACTGCTCGATGGATATTCATGGTATAATCAAATTTTAGTGCATGAAGAAGACCGAGACAAGACTGCATTTACCACCCCTTGGGGAACTTTTCATTATGCTAAAATGCCATTTGGTTTGAAAAATGCTAGAGTGACATTTCATCGTGCAATGGACATCACTTTTGCCAATGAAAAGGATGTATTTCTGGTTGTATATTTAGATGATTTGACAGTTTTTTCAGGTTCAGATGATGAGCATCTTCACCATTTAAGGATTGTGTTTCAGTGATGCCAAAAATTTGGGATATCACTCAATCCAAAGAAAAGTCTTTTTCCCATGGATGAAGGGATGTTGCTTGGCCATATTATCTCAAAGGAAGGAATTTGTATTGATCCTCCAAGGGTAGAAGCAATTCAACAGATATATTTTCCCAGGAACAAGAAAGAGATACAAGCTTTCAACGATAAGATAAATTTTCTAAGGAGATTTTTACCCAATCTAGCTGAGCATTTGAGAGAAATTACTAATATGTTAAAGAAGGACAGCGTGGTAAAATTGATGGAGGATGCTATGAAATCATTTAATCTAGTAAAGTATGCTTTATCTACAACCCCAGTTTTGATTAGTCCTGATTATACACAAGATTTAATTTTATTCTCATTTACATCTGAGCATACCATGGCAGTAGTTTTAATGCAAAAGAGAGATCAGCTACAAAAGCCCATTTCATTTTCTAGTAGGACTATTAGAGATGTTGCGTTGCGCTACAACATAATTGAGAAAGAGGAACTTGCTTCTGTCAAAGCTTTGAAGGACTTCACAGTGTATATTATGCACACCCACATCATAGCATACGTTCCTAACGCAGTGGTTAAGGATGTGCTAGTACAAACGGATCTAGAAGGAAGGCGGGGAAATGGATTGCAGCAATGTTAGAATATGATCTCGAGATCAAGCCTACAAAGCTGATCAAAGGACAAGACCTGGCAAGGTTAATGGCGGAATTAAATCTACATGCTTTAGATAGAAATCTTATTGTAGCCATGTTGGAAGATGAAGAAGAAAGCTTCCTAATTCAAGTGTCTGAAATTTTCCTTCAGTCACCATGGTATTCAGATATCATGTATGTACTTCAGCACCTCTCACCACCTCCAGGGATGACAAAGAACAAAGGTAGATCTCTCAAACTTAAAGCTACCAAATTCTGCATTTTAAATAATGCCCTTTATTGGAAGGATTCGGGAGGTGTTTTGTGAAACTGTTTAATTGAAGATTAAGCCCAACAGGTGATGAGTGACTTTCACAAGGGTGATTGTTGTGGTCACTTGTTCTGGAAGACAACAGCAAACAAAATATTGGGAGCAGGCTATTACTGGCTAACCTTATTTTCAGATGTGTACAAAATGGTCATGAGCTATCATGAATGTCAGGTCTTTCAAGGTAAAAGAAAATTGTTGCTTCTTCCTCTAAAATCGGTTGAAGACAATACACCATTTCAGCA
The DNA here is from genome assembly GCA_031772625.1 of Pinus tabuliformis. NCBI lineage: Eukaryota > Viridiplantae > Streptophyta > Pinopsida > Pinales > Pinaceae > Pinus > Pinus tabuliformis. The sequence continues at coordinate 951,134,469 of CM062818.1, forward strand.
GTGGGGACTCGATTTTATCGGCGGAATCCATCCAACATCGTCGGCGCAGCACAAGTGGATCCTAACAACAACCGACTATTTTACCAAGTGGATTGAAGCAATGCCAACCAGGGAAGCCACCGATATGGTAACCATTCAATTCTTGGAATCAAATATTTTATCTCGTTTCGGTTGTCCTAGTAAAATCATCACAGATAATGAGCTGCATTCAAAGCAAAGAAGATGAACGATTTTTAGAGCAAATATAAGATTACCTTGGGTCATTCTATAGCATATTATCCACAGGGTAATGATCTGGCTTAATCATCCAATATGTCATTGGTGAACATCATCAAGAAGTTGATGGAAACAAATAAGAAAGGCTGGCACAAAAAGTTAGTTAATGCCTTGTGGGCTGACAGGGTGAGCCAAAAGAAGTCCATTAGTATGTCTCCATTTGAACTAGTTTACGACATTGATACAGTCTTTCCGACATATCTTGAAGTTTCGGTTGTGAAACTTTTACAGGAGGTTGGCTGTGAGCAGGATGACTTTCAGTGAAGAATAAATCAGATGATCCATTTACAGCAGAAAAGGGAGGAAGTTTTTCGAAACACTTTCAGATTGCAGGAGATGATCAAAAAGATCTATGACCGGAAAACAAAAGAAGATAAATTCCAACTTGAGGATGTAGTGTTGCGGTGGGATTCTAGGAATGAAGATAAGGGTAAGCATGGTAAGTTTGAAAAATTATGGAAGGGACCCTATAAGATTGCTACATACAGAGGATAAAATGCATTTCTGCTCAAGGAGATGGATGGACAAGATTGTTCAGGAGGACCAGTCAATGGTAGGCTCCTGAAGTGCTACTTCTTCTAAGGTGATTTCTGAAATCACGAACTGATCATTGTATATAGCATTTTCCTTTTTCATTGCAAGTTTTCAAAGGTACACAGTCTTTTTAGATTGGGGCCCGAGGTGAAGGCTATAAAGTTGAGTGATTTGTATTAGTTTTTGTGTTTAATTCAGTCTTTGAGTCTTGATTCAGTGTGAGTCTTGAGTCAGCTTTCATAGTGACAGTTTCAATTTTTGAAGTGTCTTGACCGTATTGCCCAATGGATGAGGCACTAGTCTACATGTTCCTAGAGATCTATGGTTCTTGGCACCTCCAAGGAGCTACCATCCCCATTGGAGCCAATGTTAGTGTCAGTGTGTTCACACTGCCATCAGTGATTAAAACTTACTCTTTTGCATTTCATACTAGGAGTCCCATTCTAATGAGTTGCATTCCATTAGGACATGGATCTACTTATGGTAGGGTTCATTTCAGTTTTTCCCTCATGATATATACCTGCTGACCTCCTTTCATACTCTTTCATTCAATGATTCATGCTCATTTTCAGTTCATTTCACCAATTACTTAGGGTTTCAATCTCATTAGGTCTTAGGGTTTTCACCATGGTCAAAATTCAGTGATTATTGCTAATAATGGTCAGTAGACACATGAATGAAAATAATGATCAGAAAGCTATAATTTCTTAATTTGTAAGCTTTATAAAGTTCTCATTTGTATTTCATTTTTAAATTTCATGTAATTTTATTGTTCTCATATGTAATAAATGGTTCCATGCTGCTCCTCATTACTCAGTGATATTGCCAAGTATCTGCACTGCAAAAAGTCAAAGAATTTGAGCATCAGTCCACCTATCAAAGCAAAAAGATCAAGCATCGAAAAACAGAGTATTTGAAAAATCACATAGACATTATAAAAGTGGGTTTTCACCATCAAAAATCAAAAGGTGAAAGTCATATAAAGCCATATCTCTATTGATCATTTCATTATGCTAATGTTGAAGTTTAAGAGCTAAAAGGAGAGACAAGAAGTGATTTTTAAGTATCATTAAGCAAAGGAGTGCATTTGCTACATTTTTGGAGAAATTCTGTTCAGCACTGTGCATCAGAGACCAGTGTTGCACACCTAGGAGACATTCCACACCAGGCAGTCATTCCCAGTGTAAAATTGCATGGGCACTACGCATCTAGGAGGCACTACGCACCTGGGTGAGGCACTGCGCATCTGCCCAGCCAAGCCCAAAAACTTCACTAAGTTGCCATTTCACCTCAAATCTTCAGTTTCTCCCTCTAAACAAGTAAGTACAATCATCATATCTTTTGATCAAGGGTTTTATTGCTAACCTTGGTAATTAGCATTTTTAAAATTCAAACCCTAGCCTCTAGGGTGAAACCCTAGTTCTCATCATCTCTCCATTGTTTTACTTACCCTATGTTACAGGGAAAAGTGTCTACACAGAACTGCTTATCCCACTAAGGTGTGGTAGCTACCTTAGAAACAAACAAAGTAAAGCTACTTTCGTTTTTCCTTTATGAAATATAGATGAGAGAAGAACAAAGAAGAACAAAGAAGACCAACCTCTGTCCTGTGCTCATCTCCTAGTTCGATTCCTCTCTATCTTGATAGTCTTTCGCTACTTGCTCCTTTGTACGCCCAGCTTCACAGAGTACCTGTAGGATCACAGTAGCATAAAAATATACAAGAACATGGGTCTATAATCATAAACAATCTAGGATCAGATGTAAATTGACCATATAAATGCATAAAACATAAATGACACAAGAGTATGGAGGAAAAATTGAATAGCTTTTATTGATAAACAAGAAAGAGCCAAGGGAGTTACAACCAGTTGTTCTGACCCAGCATCATCCTCTCGGCAAGTAAGCCCTTCTTCACCTCATACAAAGCTTAGATCACCCAACACTTATGATGTTGCCTCAAGAAACCAACAACAATTCCTTACAAGATGAAAAATTCCAGCGTCTGGATCTCTGGGATGACGGATCCATATATAGATATCTGTAAGGGAGATGAGTCAGCTTGTGATTTGATTAGTGTCTTCCCTCTGATATTTCTTGCTTCCACTTGGAGATTGATGATCTCTTACTCATCCTTGGTCGAATTCAAAGAGGCAAGTGTCACAGGAGAAGTTTCTAGAAGATTCCATGCCTCTCCACCTCACGAAATGACACTGCCATTTGTCACTTCTCACCCATCGCACCCTATAGAAGGGATTTTTGAAATGCAATGCACCCACACAGTGTATTTAGGTGAGCTGCAACGCACTTTGCCTATGGAGCAGCTGAAATGATCCTGTTTTGACCAGTTTTGAGCATTTTTTCATGGAGAACTTCTGGGAGAAGCTGTAATGAGTTGACCTTGCTCCTTTAGGGGTTAGAACAACACTTTTAGGGACGTAGGAGCCCTTGGTTTATGGACATTTTATGCTTGGGGTTGCAGTGCCCAAAAATGTCTATAACAGTTGCCCCCTAAAGCATGAGGTCGTTAATCTTTTTTGATGTCGGGTGAAATGCTTTATTATGAAGATCTGAAGTTCTTTTCAAGCTGAGAGAAGACCTGTAATAAGATACAATACAATACATTATCTTCATAATATTTTCATGATCTAGTTGAGGCGGGCATTCCCATGCTTAGCTTTATAAATTCATTTTCATGTACATAGGACAGACAATCGTCTGAGTGTAGACTGATGATTCTGGTAGAGCCATCATCCCTTTGATTGGATGATTATCTGTGTAGCAATGATGTACATTTGATGTCTTTATTTCCCTGAATATATATCGCAGCCTGGATGGATGAAACTAGATCCAGGGTCTTCAATCTCATTCGATCTTCACTCGAAGTACAAGTCGATCCATGTGAGAGATGTTCTGGAGTCGAACATGGAAAGACATCGCCTAATTACCAGCCAATGATGTAAGCTGTTAACAGGCGCGAGAGGAATCACCGATAATGATAATGACCCTCAAGGTACTGTAGTACAATTCACGTGGTGTGAATAAAGGACTTGGCATTGAACACCACGCAAAATCTTCCGGTCGAAGGCCATTGATGTAAACCTGTCGCCGGAAGTGAGAAACTTGCCATTGAGGCATGCAAGCTTCAAAGTACTGAACGGGGTGTTCCTAGATCGACTTCTTGGATAATGAGCTGATGTCAACAAGAAGCAATCCGTCATAGGAGGGCCTTGATGAATCCCACATCAATGACACAGAACGGAGCAAATGATTTTAATGGAGGTGAAAACGATCTGGTGATATAAGGTTCAGGGTGGCGGTCATGAAAGAATGGAGGTAAATGTATTGTAGCGGGTGAGACACAGGTGAATTCTCTGAATGACTTCTCTTGAACATATCGGTGACACTGACATGATGGATTGGTAGCATTAACCCCAAATGTGGATGGTGTGATGTGACCATGGTGATGTGACCGGTGAATGAAACAACCCAACCCGACTTGGATGCGGAGTGAAAGTGTCATGTTCAAGAGCGACTTGCTACCAACAAAGTTTCTTCAAGTTTTCTTCCCAATTTTTCCCCAGTCATTGCTGACCAGTACCTCTTTATTTTTGTCAAGCTTGAGGAGGATAACATATGCTTGTTCTATAATTTTCCCTTCGGGAAAACCCATCGCTATGTTTTAACGAGCCTAGCGATAGTGAAACTTGTTCTTGTCTGCTATGGACAAGTTTGTCGCTATTAAGTTTTAACGAGTTTAACGACAAAGATAACTCGATCCTTTTCAATTTTAGAGAGTCTGAAAAGGAACGTAAAGGAAAATCCAAAATTCCTTTTTCGTCATCTAATCCCTTAAGTCCAAAAAAGTATAAAACAATACAGAAGGGATGAATTTTCGATCCTTTTAACGATCCGAACAAAACAAGCGCTCGATATTTTTGTGTAATAATCCCTTAGGTCCAAAAAAGATTAAAATCTAAAGGAGGGATAGCACTTCCGGTCCCTTTAACGAGCTGGAGAGGCCAATGGCTCAGCAATCTTTTCATATTTTACGAGTCAGTTGAAAATAGCTTAAAGGAGACTCGTCTTTTGAGGAACGAGTGATAAAATTGGGTAGCAGCTGATTCCAGGTAAGGTTTGGAATTTTCCAATCATGGCAGTGTTACAAGGATGGCTAGTGGTATCACTCTTCACAGTTGTTCCTCAAAAGGGGTAAACAATCAAATGGAGGTGAATGATAGGCCAATACAGAGTGGAGGTGATGGTGAGAAAACGACCAGGGCTTTAAAGGCTGAAGTACTACATTCACGATGGTTATTTATCGGAAATTGGTTCATTTTTTTTATTGATATTAAACACTGGGGAAAACATTTGCTCATGACTTATGTTTATTTTTTAACGAGCTTGAACTATGTCCTAAAACTGCTCGATTAATCCAGTCGTATAATAAGAATGTCTCATATATATAAAAACAGCAATTTTTCAAATCTTTGCCCCACATCCTTTATTTATGCAAGTTAGGAAACGACCAATCCAAAAAACAGATAAATGATCGCTCTTTGCTTGCACGCCAACAGGTTTTCATGCCCCCAGGTATAAAACAGAGTTTCAAGGTTACCCCTCAATTTGCAAATAAAACATTTGTTTTATCAGGAAAGGCTTACCTCTTTCAGGTTACCAAAGATTGTTCTATTCACAGCGCAAACAAAACATTTCTTCGGCGATGTCTACTGAAATAGACAAAGGTGAGACAATTCGCCCACATAACTTTGACAAGGGAATCTTATTCCAGTCCAACGCCCTCTTCCAATCACGGATGGGAGTATGAAGGTCATATACCTCTCGCGGAAACCTATCCTATACCCGAAGTTTTCTTGCCTAAGCAGACCAGGGTGCATGCCCCCTCGGTTTCAGTCATGTCCCCCGAATCACTCGCGCTCATCAGGTGGACGGACTGGGGATTGATGAGACATTCCTTGCATGAAAAGACCATTCAGGGTTGGTATATGACTATTTGCTATGTGTGATCCGGGAAATGAAAGCTAGTCTACGAGCTTGACCACTCTTCCTTCGTGCGGAAAACACATTACTCTAAAGAGTGAGGAGACAATTGCTCCCATGCAATAAATATAGTCTCGTCCAAGGAGTAGATTATAATCCAGGGGTCCTTGGACTACCATTACGTTCATTTGAATGGTTTTCCTTCTCAATGTTATGGGCACATTGGGGAGGATCCCTAATGGTCAACTGGTTCCTTTGTCAAAGCCTGTTAGATTTCTCATCTCAGGCAAAAGCGATGGCGAACAAAGCGCTTTCCAAGCAGTCGAGGAGAGGATACTCACAGAAGCCCCTTCATCTATGATGGTACCGGCCATAACCATTCTATATATTTGAGCAATGATTCGGAATGGTACACTAGCCGGTAAACGGGGTCTGCCTAGTTGATTCCATTCAAAGGAAACAACTAGGTTGCTTGGAGGTGGGACTGAATAGACGGCTGGGTACGACTCTGATGAACTTCCTTCCTGTGGTAAAGGAATGGGTAAATTGCCCCCATGTTCATCAGAATATGTGCTTACGAAAATAATTTGGACAGTGTCATCCTTGTTCTCTTCGGTGACTGTATCATTTGAAGATGGAACCCCTGAAGGCAAGACCAAGTCAACTGCCATCTCGACCTTTTGACTTTCGTCTGGTATGGGTTCAGATGGTTCATCTTCAATGATAGATGCTTCAGCCGACCATCTGGGCCGGTCAGCCGAATTTTCAACTAGTGACGGACTTGGCAAGAGTTTTTTATATCCAGGAGGAAGTTGTAACAGTGAACCCGGACGATCGTCCAAAACTCTTTTAGCCTCATCTAAGAAGGCACAACGGTGGACGGCATGATCGCCTTCACACAATTTACAAGGAAATCTATATTTTCCTTTTTGTCCTGGGGCTTCACTTTCATTAGTCGACGGTGTGTTTTCAACATGATCATCATAGGTTGACGACACCGGGTTGTGCAAACGAGGAGACCAGTCCCTTAAGATCCGAGGGATGCAAGGACAATCTCTATGATAGTGGCCTCCTTTGCAAATGACACATGGCAATTTAGGCCTGGTCGGTGCAGTGTGTGGATTTTCGCTAGATGATGCTTGGTTGCCCCCCTTCGCTTTTGGCTCCTTCTTCTTCTTCTCTTTCTTCTTCTTTCCCTTCTTCTTCTCAAGTACTTGATTTTTGGCTTTACCAGCTCCATCAAGCGAAGAGGAAGGAGGAGAGGAAGAATTGGAGGAAGTAGAAGGTTGGTGGGTAACTCTGGAATCGTCTAGTTGCTGACTCAATTGTTCAGGAATTGTGGTGTTCTGAACGACAGAAGTTGAGAAGAGCCATACAAGCAAGCCGATTGTCAGTCTTGGAAGTGACAATGTGGCCATATGGGGTGCACCAACATCTCCCCAAGAGGAGAAGGGACTAGGATTTCCTCCAAGGGGAATTCCTTGGTTGGTGGGTTCCATTTTCTCAACCTAAGACCAACGTAGGAAAGGGTGATGATTATTCCGTTTAAAATAAATTTTAGACACTTTGACACAACTTGTTTTTTCAATTTTTAAGAGTCGAGAAAAAACAAAAGATGACTCTAGTCGCCTTCGATTTTTAATGAGCCTGAAGTGACAAGTGCTCAGATGGACCTTTTCTGTTAAAGATTCTAAAAAGGAACGAAAGGGACTGCTTTGGAAATCTAGGTAGAGGGATTACCAAACCAATCGCAAAACTGCAGAATACTTTTTACAGTACGACAGTCAATCTTCCCGAATGCTGTGTTCAGTGCATTGCGATCGATAGGGCGGCAGACACGGCTTCCTATGGATAAAGGATTAAGCCTATTGTGGTCTCCCAAAATATACTCAACGGTACGTGGGAGCACAAGTCCGTACTGGCACTTATCGTCTCAAAGTGGAGGAATCACCCAACCATCAGTGAGAACAACAATTACCAGGCTTTATGACGCCGGAATACGTCTCTAGCCTAGACTTCTAGATGTTGTGCGTTAGGTTCCAACGTGTTGTTAGATTCATTAAATTTATTTTAAGTTGATCTTGCTTAAGAAATTTGCCTTTCAGGTTCACCACGAGATGTATATACACAATTCCTAAAATGCAATCTAAGATGATAAATAGTCTTTTCATCTTCTTTGTGCAATGAAAATCCTAGCTACTAAGGAAAGAAAGACAGAATTCTTTCACAAAGAGCAAAGAGCACACACTAAATGCACTGTCCTAAATCAAACCAATCAAACAGTCTAAATGTAAATGCACATGTATGTATTTGTTTTCGACACTATTAATATGTGAATGATAAAAAGAAAGCTAATGGGCAAATCTGAATTACTTTTCAAGTGACAATTACTAACAAGTTCTTTCTCAAAATCAAAAATGAAGACAATCACAACACTTTACGATTTGGAAATGAATACTTGCTTTCGACACTAGAAAAACTACAAATTCAGACCAAATACAGTAGTAACAGGGTAATCGACTATCTACAGCAACCAAACTCTTTCCTATGACTGATGAAAAGAATGAATCACAGAAACCAAAACTGAACAATGCCTAGTCTGATCAACGCACCTGTTACATAGTGAACTTGAAATGCAGCGCACCTAATACACTCGGGAAGTGCGTTGAATTTCAGATTCACAGAACAGTACCTGCGCTGAGCTAGAGACAAGACTTTGCTTGGGTTTCGGGTCACATTTTGCAATTCAATTCATGGGTTTTGGCCAAACAAATGGTAATCAGTAATGTAAAAATCAGGGGTAGATCTAAGGAGGTTCTAAGAGCTACCACAAGGGCAATCAGAGAGTTTGTGAATCAGTTGTTTAAGTCATAAACAAATCTCGGAGATTGACTGAAGCGGCATTTATCTACTTTGCATTTGCATAGAAAATGCAGTTCGAAAGCTACCTGGCTCGACTTCAGGCTCCGTCTGTAAGTTTATAAAATAAACAAAAAGGAAGATAAACAAACAAACTAATTCGTCCCCAGTGGAGTCGCCATTTTGTTACAGGGAAAAGTGTCTACACAGAACTGCTTATCCCACTAAGGTGTGGTAGCTACCTTAGAAATAAACAAAGTAAAGCTACTTTCGTTTTTCCTTTATGAAATATAGATGAGAGGAGAACAAAGAAGACCAACCTCTGTCCTACGCTAATCTCCTAGTTCGATTCCTCTCTCTCTTGATAGTCTTTCACTACTTGCTCCTTTGTATGCCCAGCTTCACAGAGTACCTGTAGGATCACAGTAGCATAAAACTATACAAGAACATGGGTCTATAATCATAAACAATCTAGGATTAGATGTAAATTGACCATACAAATGCATAAAACATAAATGACACAAGAGTATGGAGGAAAACTTGAATAGCTTTTATTGATAAACAAGAAAGAGCCAAGGGAGTTACAACAAGTTGTTCTGACCCAGCATCATCCTCTCAGCAGGTAAGCCCTTCTTCACCTCATACAAAGCTTATATCACCCAACACTTATGATGTTGCCTCAAGAAACCAACAACAATTCCTTACAAGATGCAAAATTCCAGCTTCTGGATCTCTGGGATGAGGGATCCATATATAGATATCTGTAAGGGAGATGAGTCAGCTTGTGATTTGATTAGTGTCTTCCCTTTGATAGTTCTTGCTTCCACTTGGAGATTGATGATCTCTTACTCATCCTTGGTCGAATTCAGAGAGGCAAGTGTCATAGGAGAAGTTTCTGGAAGATTCCATGCCTCTCCACCTCGTGGAATGACACTGCCATTTGTCACTTCTCGCCCATCACACCCCATAGAAATGCTTTTTGAAATGCAACGCACCCACACAGTGTATTTAGGTGAGCTGCAACGCACTTTGCCTATGGAGCAGCTGAAACGATCTTGTTTTGACTAGTTTTGAGCATTTTTTCATGGAGAACTTCTGGGAGAAGCTGTAATCAGTTGACCTTGCTCCTTTAGGGGTTAGAACAACACTTTTAGGGACTTAGGAGCCCTTGGTTTATGGACATTTTATGCTTGGGCTTGCAGTGCCCAAAAATGTCTATAACACCCTATCCTTGCCATTATTCCCTAGACCAAACCCCATTACCATTTACCTATTTCCTAAATCCCATTCCCCTCATACATTTTCCCCATTCCCACATTCCCACTTACACTCTTCCCAAACCCTACAATTATTCACATCACTAAACCCTACCCACTCTCCTAAAATCCCCTTCACACTCGCTAAAACCATACTCATCCTTAAAAAATTTCTTCATACTCATCTTCATTTCATTCTTCCATGCTACCTCATGATTGTCCACAAGTGTTCACAGCCATGAAAAAAAGCAATGGAAGGAGACAGTGAGTATGAGTTTGAAGAAGACACCCTTAGTGATAGTTCCAAGTAGAGAAACATACAACAAAGGAAGCCTCATAAAGGAGGAAGAATTATCAAAGAAGAGCCTACTAGTTTGAGGCAGTTGCAAGCCTGTCCACTTGACATTTCTTGCTTTAAACACTAGTCATGCTTTGATTTTTGTGAAATGATAGAAAGAGTTAAATTTCATCATTTTTTGGCAAGGTTGTTTGTGACACACTTGCACAATAATGAATTAACCCTTGCTGGAATTGCATTCACCATATCACCAGCTTTCATCTCAGAGGCTACAGGTATTCCAGATGTGGGTGAAAAATGGAGCAAAGGTCAGGATATTATTAGGGAATACTATGAGCCTTACATCAAGGCTAGATACAAAGACAAAATGAAGAGAGTATTCCTCTTCAATTTTTTGGAAGACAGGTTTGCTCCATTGATGAAAATCATTATCAAGTACTTCACTTGTGAAGGTAGGTTCTCCCGGTTGTATGCCTACCACATTAGACTGCTGATGCATTTCACTAGAGTAAGAATGATGAATATCCCTTACTTCATGTTCAGAAACATTGAGAAGATGGCACATATTGTAAAGAGGAAACCATACCCCCAGCAGTTGAATAGCATTTTCCATTACTCTTTGATTAAAATCATTGTTCTACATCAACTGAACCTTCTTAACATGCCATGGGAGACTTTCATTTCTCATGAGATGTTCAAAGGCCCACAAATCTTTTTATCAGTACATCATGAAGAAGGTGGAACTTTAGGACATGAAAAGGTCAAAGAGACTGAAACTGTTGGAGTGCCAATGTTTGTGACATATAAGAGGGGCACTAGGAAACTTTTTGCAGTTGCTAGGTGAGTATTATCTCCACAAGGTGTGGAAGGGGTCTCGCCTTCATCTTCAGGCCACAGGAAAATGCTATCTCCACAAGGTGTGGAAGGGGCTTTGCCTTCTTCTTCAGCAAAACAGGTATAGGTTGAGCAGCAAAGCAAGGGCAAAAGTAAGGGCAAGAAAAAGATGCAAAAGAAGGATCTAAGTGATGAGCAAGAAAGAGATTTTAACCTTGTTGATCATGAGGAGACACAACAACACTTCACTCATCAAGGAGTTGATGTCATTGACTTGGAAACTCAAGATCCAAAGACTGCCAAAGACATGATCATAAAGGAACAAGAGTCTAAGATACAACCCTTTTCAAATAACTTAAAGAGAGCTAAGTCGATAATCAAATATTTAGAGCAAGAAAACAAACAATTGAGCGACAAGCAAGTCCTCATGGAGCTGCAAATTATCAAGGAAAATAGGAAAATTGCCAATGAGGCAAATGTCAAGTTCACTTCAGTTGAACAATAGATTGAGAATGATAGGGAAACTTGGCTTGAGAGGTTTAATATACACCTTGAGGGGCTGATTCAGAAGGCCAATAGAGACAAGAAGATACTTCGCCACATGGCCTAACACTACATGACCCGCAACAAAATCTGCAACATAAGGATGAGGAAGCTTAAGGCTAGGTTGAGGAAGGCCTTAAAGAGCAAAAAGGAGCAAGATAAGTTGAAAATCTTGGCTGAATTCTCACTAGCCCATCAAAAAAGCTAATGGTGGTGGAACACTTTTTGGAGGAAAGGCTTACATATTTGGATTCATAATGATGAGAGAATCAAACCTATAAAATTTCAGCAATTTTGGAGCAAAACTAGGTCACCAAAAGGTCAAAAAAACTACCAAAAAATGACCTCTCTGCCTCTTTTTGGACACACAGAAGCAGCCTTGCGATATTTCTCTTTTGAGGGGGGGAATTACCTCCAAATGAAAAACTTCAAGATGTTCCAAAAACTAGATAGGATTAGCTTTCTAATGAGCTATCTTGGGATCAATTTGGTTAAAGGGAAGTTCTTTAAAAGTGGGTGTGAATTGGCGCTACACACCTGGCTAGTGGCGCTGCACATTGAGCCAATTTGCCAGAAAATCCAGTTTTCGCCTACTTTCACTGTAAGTTGACTTTTTCTCTCTCCATGGATGAATTTATGATTGTAATTAATGCCTTGTTATGTAAATGTAATAGTGAAATGATCTTAGAAGGTAGATTCATTAGTTTGAGTTGGTGTGGGGGTCAATGAATCAGTTTCCATACTTATAGAGGCAAGTTGTTCCACTGCCTATATTCCTGTTCCCTGTTTGGAAATGGTTGTAACAGCTCCTTTTCTCTTGGATTTGACCCCTGATGGCTAGCACAGGTGGTTTGATGTCTATATTATGTATTTTTTTGGTCATTAGCAAAGGTTGGACTCTCTTGGATGCTCTGAGCTACATTGTACACCTTTATCAGCAGTTTGGCAAGGAAATAAACCAGGATTTGCAGCTATTTAATGGGATACTCATAGTAATGTGTTTTTCCATAGTTTCTTCTTCCGTTATTAGTTTTTCTCATGTGTTATGTGTGCCACAATCTAATTCATTTCTTCTAGCTGAATGATATCAAGATAAATAGGTAGAATACATTGTTTACAGTGCTCTACCTTGGGAAACCATTCAGTTTTTGATGTTTTCTACTGTTTGAGAAGGATACATGATCTTTGCATGCCCTCCTCAGATCCTCCCTAGTATTATACCTCTCATCTCACTCAATTCCAATTGCCCAAAAAACCTACCTACCTTGCCCCATAGAACACCCTGCATCCTGACTTGATTTCCCGGACCCAAAGTTGCTTGGTCCATTTGATCCAGCAATAAAACCAACAAAAATCAATCAAAAACCCTAGAGCTACTATACCTCGCTTAAAATCCATATTTGATCCAGTCATCTTGATTGAGATTCACAAGGAAAGAGCCCTCTCCCGACCTGGTAGGGCTAGCTACCAGGTTAAGCTTGGTTTGTGGTTATCCTAGGATTACCTCCCTTCAACCTGAGGTCAATCCAGGCTCTAACATGTTCTACTCTATAATCAACTTCATCATGTCAGCCTTTTGTGCCCTATTTTATTCAATGTCCTTGGTTAAGGGGACCTCTATGGTTGGCAGCTTAAGATGCTTTCTCAATGTTGCAATGTCCAAATTCTTCTTATTGATAATCTCCTCTACAACATTGACATCTTTAGGTTCATATCCTATCTTTACGACCAAATCTTCGAAAGACTTGATCCTGTTATCCTTTGCTAAGGAGGATACCTTCTACATTTTCAACCGAGATTGAATATTGGAAAATGAAACCTGCAACTTGGACAATGACATAGCAGTGTTAGTTAAAGTATAAGATATCATCTCACCAGTCTGCTTATGCATATCTATTTGATCAATGGGATGTATGTCTTTTGTGCTCAACTCAAATGTAGTGCTCTTGTAGTTTGCTGATGTTTTTGGATGTGGATTCTAGGCCTCAAGAAAATCCATTTGCATCTTCCCATGCTCCATGTCAAAAACTTATAAAAATCTGCTCTGTGAGCTGGAGGTCTGCTTCCAAAACTGATTATAGGTACTATTTTTAACAATCTCATTCTTAAGCTTAATCTCTCTATACCTATCAAAAACTACCTTTTCCTTCTCTCCTTGGACATTCTATGAATCTAGATTTGTTTCCTTCTAACCTTGTGATGATGAAGGTCTAGTAGGAGATGTTACAAATTTGTTGCTTGCAAGTGGTGAGTCTGTAATTATGATGGCAGCATGTCCTTCTGTCTCTTTGTCCACATCTATCCTAGGAGTCAATTTTTTCCTCCTCCTGTAACTGATCCTGAACTCTTTGGCCACACTTCCAGTGGTTGATGATGATCCCTCCTCCCTTTGTCTTTTTCTTGATTTCTCTTGAGGAGTAGGAGTCTGGAAACTTGAAGTAGAAAAGAGTTGTTCTTCAACTTCCTACATGGTGTTTTCTGTCCACTGCTATTGATTTGCATATTTTTCTATTTCAGGCCTTGAAGTATGGATGTAGGGAGTATTTTTATTTGCCACCTTGAGCCTTGAAATAATGCCACAAGTAATTGCTTCTTCACCTACTGCCCTGGTTTTACATACAAATTGGTCCACTTGTGTCTTTATTAGAAACTGTGATTTCTTCTTAGCCACTACAAAATGAATTTCATCACAATTTAACATCTTTCTGATGTAGTCTAGGGAAAAAATCCTCATAGGGAGGTATTTAGGGAGTTTTTATGGTGCCAATTCGCATCCATAAACTCTGATTTTTATGTAGTTTTGGTATAAATACCAATCACCAGTCTTAGCTTGATCTATTAGATGCAAAATTATTTTGATATCTTCACTAATTCTGGGTTGTATGGAACTGTTAAGGATGTTCATGGTTGGGTGAACAAATTCTTCAATAAATTTCTTGTAAGAAAATTATTGTTGTTCTTTCATGACCAATGAAGTCCAAAAGATCATTGGCTATTGGTTTCCTACATCATCAAGCTTCTACATTGCAAAATTGAACTTATCTACTTGATAATAAAGGAACATGTAGATTAAAAAGGAGGTGTAATTAAACACCTTCTCTATGGGAAATTTTTAGAAATTACTCATGAATTCTATTAGCCAAGAATTGTCTGAAATTGAATACAATGGATGGCTTACCATCTATGGAAAATTTGGAGAGGAAACTTAAAATGGGCTCATATACCCATTGATCAGAATAATAACCCAAAATATAGGAAATTATGGATATAAATTTCTTGGCTTGATTAGGGAAGATGGAGGAAGGATATGGAGGATTCTTCTTAGGTAATTGGGCATTCTCAGGCAAGAAAATCTCAAAAAATTTAGCTCTAGTAGCGAAATCCAGCTTCTGATAAAGCTGGGTGAGGGCTTCTAAGGAGAAAGGAGCATTATTTTTCATGGGAGATGTTAACATCATTTAGTCTATCGACTGAGCAGTAATGGTAAAGACGATGTCACCAGATGGGGCCATGATATCTCTTTGGGTAGGGACATAATAGGCTTGACATTTTCTGGTAAATTCAGGGGCTTGGAAGGTCAAAGGGAAGATATAATGGGGAATATTGTGCTCCCAGAGCCCAATTTCATTAGTTTTATCTGCATGCTTGACTTCCAGCCAATAGTATAACTCTAAAAAGTCACAGTCACACTAGGTTTCATTAATCTGACAATCCCTATCATCCAGAGGGATGTGATCTAAATATATGGAGGGAGGGATCAAGGGATTAGCAGTTTTATCTTGACTTTTTCTCTTGGGAGACATGACTGTATTAGCGAAAGATAAGAGAAACTGAAAATCAATCTTACCGTGAAATAGTTGGAGTAACCAATTGTCAGGGGAAGGAGACAGAAGACCGTCAATTTGGATTTGGTCCTAGTCAGGGAAAAGATCTGAGAATGGTCGATGTGCAAAAGATGTCAGTTGCAGAGAATGACCAGTAAAAAGAAGGAGAGCGATAGCTTCAAAAGCTTTTAAACAATATTGAGAAAGTTCCATTGGAAATGGCGCGGGACCATTAAGTTTGAACAGTTACCTGGGAATTGAATTGAATGTCAAACGATTGTTTTGTCTAGAGTGCATTTAAGTGGACAACGGTTAGGTGTGGCAAAGGGTGAGTGGAGGAAACATCGTGGTAGGGACACAGTAAAGTGGGTGAAGGGAAAGCAATTTCAAAGGAGTTAGAGGTTGGTAAGTAGTTTGGGCTGGGGGGTACAAAATCGGGAGATGCTGCCACGTTAGAATGGGGCCTAGCGGAAGATACAGCTTTTTCAGACTCCCTCGGGTGGTAAAGGAAGGATGGAGAGGTGGGGCTAAAGGAAAATGAGGGTCGTAGATGGTGAGGGACAGGTGATCCCAATGCTCAAACAACGACGTTGATTAATCATATATGACAAAACAAGATTTGTTTGTATGTGCCCTTATGTTTTTCCTTTTTTACTTAGGATAAAGGTTTAGGAATAAAATCATGAAAAATCACTTTATCCCATTGCGCCCGTTTTCCTTTTTACCATATCATTAAAACTTAGGATATAAATCGCATATGTATATATTTATAAAAACCATCTAATTTACCTACCCTTAACTAAACTAACATTTTATTTTTTCTAAAGGGTGCACTTAGACTAGCAAACCCATGTTATTTTCTTCTATACAGAATAAAAAAATATATAAATCCTATCACTTATTTCTCCTATTGATTCAGATTAAACAGTTGAATCAATGTCATTTTCTACCTAACTACTGATTTACCAATATTAGACTGTTGGGAAATTCTTTATTCTTTAACCTAATTTACATAAATTTAAACAAGTTTAACCATGATTACACTCTATGATTAAACAAGTAGCTAGACATTGTGGCATTTTAAACAAGCTACACACAACCTTTATTTAAAAACGATGAAGAAAATTATCTATCAGTAGTGGCATTTAGACTTGCAACACTTTCAATATTATTCCTTTTTTTTCTTTTTTATTTTGATGGGGTTCTATTTTTCATTCTTTTTCCAATATTTTTGTTTTTCCTCTTTTTTATTTATACCCTCTTTTCATTTTTTATTCTATTTTTCTTTTATTTGGAAATCATGACAGATTGACAATTATTTACAGTATAATATTCCTAAGATACAATAATCAAATAACTTGAGATCCTATAAATTATAGGACCCTAATAGTGGCTCCAGCTGGGGATGGTACTCTCCCTGTGAGGTGCCAAGAACATTTTATCAGTAGCCTTGAATGTTCTATTTCAGTAATATCTACACCTGATTTCCTTTGTTGTAGTACTTATGGCAACATATCAATGGAAGCTTAGGGCCTTCTCTGTGGGCTTCAACTTTTGTTAATAGGTCACCCAATCAAAATAATAAAGAAAATGATATTTACAATGATTAATGCTAGAAAAAATTATATTTCTCAGATAAATAGTGCTTCACCATTCTCCCATTCACAAGTCCACCAAGCATTTATGTCCCATCTATATGTTTGAGAAAAAATGCATTGTGTCCTCTGAAAGCATAAATGACATAAGGCCCTATCCATAGATTGTCAAATTTTCCATGCTTTCCTTTATCCTCTCTTTTGGACTCCCACTTTAAAATTTTATCACCCAAAGTGAAGCCGTCTGTTTTAGTTCTTTTATCAAAAACATTTTTGATATTCTCTTGGATGACCTGAGACTTATAATAGACTTCTTCCCTAGATTGTTGCAATTGGATTGTCTGATCAATTATCCTTTGGATGTCATTTGGCTCAACCTGCAATTCATGAGTTATCTTCATCACTGGAACTCCCAAAGAGGATGGAAAAACAACATCCATTCCATAAACCAATTAGTATGGTGACATGCCAATTGATTTCTTTGTTGTGAGCCTATCAAGCCAAAGTGCATTTATCAACTTATTGTGCCATGACTATTTTTTTCTCTTCTAATAGCTTCTTAATAATGTTTACTAGACTCTTATTTGAAGATTCAATCAACCCATTACCCTGTGGGTAATAAGAAGTTGAATGTCCCAAAGTAATATGGTATTTGTTGCATGCATCTATCATTTTCTTAGATCTAAAAACTACAGCATTATCTGTAATGAGCTTGTTTGGACAAACAAATCTAGACAGGATATTGGTTTCGAAGAATTTGATGATAACATCATCTATGGCTAGTATAGAAGGTATGGCCTCAATCCATTTGGTGAAGTAGTCAGTAGCGGTGAGGATCCATTTATGTTGGGCAGAGGATGGTTGATGTATTTCTATAATGAAATCCAATCCCCATTATAGGAAAGGACTTTCAACAGATATGGCCTTTAAAGGTATAGGCAATAACTTTCTTTTCCCCTCAAATATTTGGCATTTACGCTAAGAGGTTACCTTCTTATGAACATCTGGGAAAAGGGTAGGCCAATAAAAACCAGCTCTAAGGATCTTATTAGAATTGGTTTTCCAGTAGAGATGTCCACTGCAATCACCTTCATGGAATTCCTGCATTGTTCTTTATGCATCATCTTTCAATAGACACTTTAGTAGAATACCACCAACATATTTCCAATATAAAAAATTATCTATGATGAAAAATTTTACTTCTTTCAACTTTAGAAATTTAGCCTTTGTATTAGTTAGAACATGAGGAGCATTTAAATTGAATAAAACAAAAATGAGGTTTGCATACAAGGGTGAGGTCATAAAAGCATCATCTAATTGTGTAATTGATAAGCCTCATAAATGGGTAATTATATGGGCTCATTTTACCTCATAACCTAGTCAAATCAACCATTCTCTTTGCTTATTACATGATTTTCTGATTATATTTGTGCTTATAGGGTGAGTTGAGTTAGTTATTATTCCATGTCGTCTAACATGTATTTAATGCATATTATTGATGGATTTCGAGGTCAAAGTCAAGGATCTAGTGGTCAAACTAAAGAAATAACTCGAAGTAGATAGAGGAGAGGACTTATAGGAGGGAATTCCCCTTCATTCAGCTCAGAGTACAAGCAGCCAAATCATGCACTAGAAGGCAGTGGAGCAAGTGGAAAATGATTGATAGTTATCTCAAGTTTTGACAGCCAAGCCTCCCTAATTTTAAGGAAGTTGTTTGTAGCTTTATATGTATAAGTAGAGAGGTCTAGGGCCTCACTAGGGTCGACTTTTTGGCTTGTGTAAACTCTGCTTAAATTTCGAGCTTACTAGTTTATGACAGTTTTATGTAATCTTGCTATTTTTTGATAATGAAGATGGAATCCCTTTTGAGCTAGCACTAAATTACCTCAGAGGGTTGAAGCACTTGGGTTAGGGCCCAATCCAAGTATCCAAGCTTCTATTTACTTGTGTTTGTATGCTTTACTTCAGTTTGTAGATTAGTTTTCTGTTAGATGTATTTCTTTTATGGTTAAGAATAGGTTGCTTTTGATGATTTAGTAGCTTGCTTCCATTTGTGCTTTCTATAGTAGGTTAAGCAGTGATCATAGAAGATTCAAAAGGCTAGCAACAGTGCCTTGGCCTCTCTTCCTCCCTCTAGGACCATGATTTGAGGCAAAGACTCTCTTGTTGCCCCAAAAACACAGATTTTCCTCATTCCTAGGACTTCTAGTGTTTGTAGCTCTCTAGTAGGTTAATAGTCCAATTTTGCTTTGCTTTAGATCTTATTTATCATGTTCACTTCCTTATTTGAAATATTCCTTTTGCATTCTTTTCTTTCTTACAGCATTTCCCAACATTTCCTTCTATACATCTTACTTTAGGCCATTTTAATGCAAAAATCTATTTTTCCTAAGATGCACTCATTTCATTGGTCGCTTGATTTTCTTGGTTGATTATCAGTTTCTATGCAGCATATCTCTTCTAGTAGTAGGCCAGCTTACCAGCAATCACACCCTCCATCTGATCCATGCCCTATAGGTCTCCCAAATCTCACCTCAATTCTGCCCTAGTTTCCTTTACTTTTCATAGAACTTCTTCCTATCTCCTTGAGAAAACCCAATCATCTTTCTATCTCCTAGTGATTCATGGTAGACCTTAGGTGCCCTAAGACCTCATTCCAACCTTAATCCACCTTTTCCACCCACTATCACACTCTCAAAACAGTGAAATTTTTTCTCGGCCTCCTCCTGTAGGCCTCCTGTAGTTTCCCTGTTTTCCTCCTGTAAATTTCCTATGTCATCCTGTAGTTTTTCCTGTAGTCTTTCTTTTGAAGGTCGAGTGTGGGAAAAGCCTCCAGAAGGCCACCTAATACCTCCTATGACCCATCAAATCCATACTACATCCTCCCAAGCTCCAAAACCACCCTCTAACGCCACCTGTTCGTTGCCACACTCACACACAATAAATTAGATGCATGTTAAATTCACATAAAAACACATAAAAATCCAAAAATATGTTTTTTTATTATTTACTTCTAGAAATAGCATGGTTAGATGTTGTTTACTTCCTTGAGTAGGTAATGGCATTTCCTTGATGGTTTTCATAGTGTTTTTGGCAAAAGTAGAATTAGCTTGTTAATTAGGGTTTGCTAGGTTTTGCTTTACATTCCAATCTTTCTCCTTTTTGCAATCAGAATAGCATGTGTAGAGTAATCTTTATTTCCTTTCATCACACATAGAGCTTCTTCTAAAATCTATAGAAGTTGGCTTGAGCTCCTAGTGATCTTGCGCCAGCTGACCAAGTGACAACCTACAATGAGAACTAGTACTTGTGCATATAGCACTGACGCTTCCAAGTTTTTTACGAACTACCGGGTTGATAAAAGTAAAGTTGGTAGCCCAGGAGTTGCAATATTATTGTTGCAATATTGGCACTCATCACTTCTTGGCACCGTTTCTGGGGAAGTGTTAGAGTATTCTGTGATTACTACTTTCTTCTATTTCCTATTGCAACATTCTGCTAATAGTTTATTTTGGCAAAAGTAGACTAGTCATTTCTTTTCTTTTAGTTCTGCATTTCCTTGCTTTCCTTTCAATTCTGTATATTTCCATTCAACAATTTCATTTCAGCTAGTTGCAATTTGTTTTGTTCAATCACAATTTCAATTTCTGCAGGTACTTTTAGTGTGGGGAAAAAGAAACAAAAAACCAACCAAAAATATTTCCTTTCATGCCTCGTAGGAGTAGAGATAACTTAGGAAAAAAATTTCCCAACACCCCCACTGCTTCACACAGCCAACCTTCTCTCTTCTTTGGTGGCTGAAATCAAGAAGAACCCTTAGGTTAACATCCAGACATATTTGAAGAACCTATAGGGGAAGAAGAAGAAGAAAACATTCCTCTGGAGCCAATGGCTGAAAACAGAAATTCTAGGGGAAATGGAGAGAGAATAGAGGGTACCTTCCCCATTCGGGAGACCAATGGGGACACCAAAATGAAGAATATAAGTCCTTCAGCGCTACCTCACTTCCATGGTCTAACTACAAAAGATCCTAACACCTTCTTGTTCGAGTTTGTTGTCATTTGTCAAACTTATGACTATGCAGAAGATGAGCAAAAGTTGAAATTGCTCCCTTCTACTCTCAAAGATGAAACACTGCGTTGGTTCATGGGATTACCTGGGAATAGAATCACAATTTGGGCTCAGATGGAGCAGGCCTTTAACAGCAAGCATAGAGACTGTTGTAGGTCAAAAGATGCTAAAGAAAAAATCTTCTGAATGACCATAGGAAGTGATGAGTCCCTAGAAGACTATGAAGAGAGGTTCCAGCTCAGTTACAAAAGGGCCAGGTGTACACTTAACCCTGAGTCTCTGAAGTTGGTCTTGCTCAGGGGAATTTGGGAAAACCTTTTAGACACCCTCCATCTACTGGTCGGGGGAGACATCTACCAACTATCCTACAAGGACATAACGACTGTTTTTAGAAACCATTCTAGAGAAGCCAGAAAGAAAGGTAGGGGGAGTCAACCCATAGCCAATACCTCTTCTTCCAATTCATCCATTAAAGGTGAAATTGGAAACATGCTGGAAGACTTCAAGAGTGAGATGTTGTAGACTCTTTCCATGCAAATGGATACCTTACATATCAAAAGAAAACAAGAGGAAGCAGAGAGGGCTTTGGCCATTTTTTGCCCTAGATGCACTAGGAGGCATCCTAGGAATGAATGCCCACTGAACTCTATAAGGGTTTGTTCAGTCTGTGAAGAAGATCATTCTATAGATAAGTGCCCTTCCTTGCTTGGACTTAAAGCTGTATACCAAGGGGCCGAAGGATTCATTGAACAGATGTATTACATAAACCAAAGGAGACCGCATGGACCTATACCATACCAGTAGGGGATGCAAGGGACATCTCAGGCATACTACAACCCCAACCAAGTCACCTCTATACCTTCTTGGGGCCCCCCTGCTCATCCTTCCTGGTCCATGCCTCCTCCTTGGTCCTTCACATCTCAATATCATGCCCAACCAGCCACCCATTCATTTCAATCCTATGCTCAGCCGCAACCTTAGTGGAATGCATCTCATTAGGGGTGGAGGCCCTAATACAACTCTCTTCCCGCTCTTCTGCCTCCACCACCTACCCCAACCACAATCGTTACCTTCTGCTCCACCAAGGCAACCCCAAATGCCTGCCCAACCAAATCCGAACCCAAACAATAGACAGTCTCAACAAGTGTATAGTGGGGAACCATCATGCCCAACTTATGTTGTGGAGATTCAAGAAATTAACTTGCGATCCGAGAAAGTTCTCCCAAATAGCCAGCCTCCACCCAGGGAGGTTGAGGAAGATAAATAAGAAAGCAAACCTAAAGCAAATCCACCCTTTCCTGAGAGACTATCCATGACAATCCAGCCTACCCCAAAAGAGACTGAACTCCTAGGAGAATTGAAACATTTATGTGTGAAGATACCACTTCTCCAAGCCATAAAAGATTTTTCTATCTACAATAGGTTGATCAAAGAGAAGTGCTTTAGGCATCCAGGAAGGCGCAAGAGAGATGCCCCAACCATGAATGTCATAGGACAACTGTCTGACCTGATGTTGGGGCAGATAATTTGTCCAAAATATCTAGACCCTGGAAGCCCAGTAGTTGATGTCCACATCAATGGCACAATGGTCCCACATACCTTGATTGATCTAGGAGCTACCATTAATGTGATAACAAAGGACACAATGCTCAAACTTAACCTCCAAGGCTCCTTGAGGAAGACCACGACAGTGCTGCAACTAGCAGACTACTCCACAGTGACCCTTGAGGGGATTGTGGAAGATATGATGGTCTCCATTGATTCTTGGGAGTACCCTGCTGATTTCTTAGTTCTCCAGCAAAAGGAAAATCTCACTGGGTATCCTCTCATTCTAGGAAGACCCTGGTTGGCTACAGCCGATGCCTACATCAACTGCCGAGCTAGGAACATGACCATAAAGAATGAGTACATGTCCAAGCAGTTAATCCTATATCCTCCTGCCCAACCCTTGCTAGAACATGATCTACCTCTCTAGTTGGAGGAGGAGGATGATGATGAAGTTTATTCTGCACCACTTTGTACATTATAAATCACCATGGGGGGAAAACCACAAGATGAGGACGATATGATTGAAAATTTGATTTAGAATCCACCTCCCAGTGTATCGCCATTAGAAGACATAGTAAGAGAAACCCAAAACAACCCCTCAACTGATCTCTGTGTGGCCGACCCCACCTCTCTCCTTGTTAAAAATATAGAGTTTGGCCCAGAAATAACATTGAAAATCAATCCATTCCTATCTACTTCCCAAGAGAAGGAGCTATGCAACATAATGAGAAAACATCTAGATGCCTTCGCTTGGAGTTATAAGGAGATGAAGGGAGTGCACCCTTCAATATGTACTCATCATATATACATCAAGGAAGATTGCAAGCTAGTCAGGAAACCTTAAAGGAGGATGAACCCAGCACTTAAAGATATTGTTAAGGAAGAACTACAGAAATTGCTTGATGCAGGATTCATCTATCCCATCTCTGAAAGTGAATGGGTTTCTCCTTTGGTGCTAGTGCCAAAGAAAAATGGTAGGTGGAGAATCTGTGTCGACTATCAGGAATTGAAAAAAACCACTAAAAAGGACCATTTTCCTTTACCTTTCATAGATCAAGTGTTAGACGGTCTAGCAGGGAAAAAGTTTTTCTCCATCCTAGATGGGTTTAGTGGGTACAATCAGATTCAAATAAGCCTGGAATACCATGATAAGACCACTTTCACTTATCCTTGGGGTACCTTTTCATACCAGGTCCTTCCTTTTGGTTTGTGCAATGCTCTAGCCACTTTCCAAAGAGTGGTATTGAGTATATTTTCTGAAATTGTTCATGATGCAATAGAAATATACATGGATGATTTTACTCCTTATGGATCTGACTTTCAAGAAGATTTATCTAACCTAGGAAAATTTCTAGATAAGAGTATTGAGATGAACCTGTCCCTCATTCCGGAAAAAGGTGAATTTTTTATGACTGGAGGGACCATGCTAGGTCATGCAATATCTCAACAAGGACTGCAAGTGGACCCCACCAAAATTGCCATCATCCAAAAGGTCCCACCTCCTCAAAAGGTGAGAGATGTTAGAAGCTTCCTAGGCTTAGCTGGATATTATAGGAGATTCATTAAAGGCTTCAGCAAGTTATCCTCTCCTTTGTTTGGCCTCCTAGGCAAAGATGTTGAGTTCATATGGTCGGAAAACTATCAAGAAGCCCTAGATACCTTGAAGAGCAAGCTAGTGACTGCCCCAATTCTCATAGGCCCAAACTAGGCCCTACCCTTTCACATTCACACATATGCCTCGAACAAAGCACTAGGAGCAGCCTTAGGACAAATTGATGAAAAGTTACTTTATGCCATATACTTTATAAATAAAAACTTGTCAAAGGTAGAGTTAAACTATACAGTGACCAAGAAAGAACTCCTAGCTGTCGTGCATTCCTTAAACAAATTCAGACATTATATCACAAGCTATCAAACCTGTGTGCACATTGATCATGCTGCAATTAGATATTTAATGAACAAACCAGATGTAAATGCTCGCATTATTAGATGGTTGCTTTTACTGCAGTAGTTTGATCTGACCATTATTGGTAAGCCTGGTAAAGAGAATGTTGTTGCTGACTTTTTCTCTAGAGTAAATTTTCATGCAGGTGAAAAAGGAATGGTGGATGATCAAATTCCAGATGAACACCTATTTTCTATTTCAGTACTCTCTCCATGGTTTTCTGATATAGAAAACTACTTGGTTTCAACACAGTTCCCACCACACCGATCCTCAAAAGAGAAGAGAAAGATAGTAAGGAAAAGCACCCCTTTCACCTAGATTAGAGGCAATCTCTTCAAACTTGGCCCATATTAGATCTTGAGAAGATGTTTCAGGGAGGAGGAAGTCTTTGACATCCTCTTGACCTGTCATGATGGGCCTTGTGGAGGTCATTTTGTAGCAAAAAGAATCGCCTTCAAGATATTACAAGCAGGCTACTACTGGCCCACTCTTCATCAGGATGTGAGGAGATACACGAGCCAGTGTAATTGGTGTCAGAGGATGGGGAAACCTTCTCCAAAGGATGAAATTCCCATGCAACCTCAAGTGACTTTGGAGCCATTTGAGAAGTGGAGCATGGACTTTGTGGGGCCTATAAACCCCCCTTCAAAGCAGAAGCAGTACATCATTGTGTGCACCGACTACCTGACAAAGTGGGCAGAGACAAAAGCAATCAAAATAGTGACAGAGGAAAAAGTAGATGATTTTTTGAGGGAAAAAATATTCTACCAATTCCGGTATTAGAGAGAGTTGGTCGGAGACCAAGGTAGTCAGTTCACTTCCAACCTAATTGAAGACCTGCTCACACATCATAAGATCAAGCATAGGACTTCCACCCTTACCATCCACAAGCCAATGGGCAAGTGGAGGTCACTAACAGAGCATTGGAAGGGATCCTAACCAAGGTAGTGAGCAGCAGCAGAAAAGACTAGGCGGACAGATTAGTTGAGGCCACTTGGGCCTACAACACAACATGGAAGACCACCACCGGGTTCACACCCTATGAACTGGTCTATGGGAAGAAGCCTTTGTTGTCAATAGAGTTTGAATTCAATACCCTAAGGATAGCAGCTCAGCTCGACCTAGACTTCAGCCATGCACAGAAGGAGAGATTACTTCAGCTCAATGGATTGGATGAATACAGATTGCAAGCCCTTCTCCATACAGAGGTAGTTCAGCTTCATAGAAAGATATGGCATGATAGAAATATCAGGGAGAATTAATTCCAAGAGGGAGATTGGGCACTACTCTATGATTCAAGATACAAGGATTTCAAAGGCAAGCTGAGGACAAGATGGTTGGGACCCTACACTGTGGAGAAATGCAATGAAAATGGTTTAGTTCTAATCAGAACCATTGATGATGAAGCCATCCCCATGCTTGTCAATGGACATTGGTTGAAAGTATACAAGAAACCCCTCCCCAAGCGAGAGTTTATTGAATATTTGAATAAAACAGTGATGGTAGTGGAGCATGTCTTAGCTTCCACTTCACCCACTCACTAAAGAAAAAAGAGAAAAAATAAGGACTCAAGTGAAAACCTCCATGAGGCACTTGAGTCCCATCATTGGGTTGAAAACCTCTTCTGAGGTGGCCTAGTGATGTCAAACAAAAAAAGGGAAAAGAATAAGATCCCTGGGTGAAAACCTCCCTCGGAGGCACCCAAGGCAGGCAATTAAGGTGAAAACCTCTCTGAGGTGCCCTAGTTGTTTACAAAAAAAAAAAATAGAGAAAGAAAATAATGATTTTTTATTGCATTGCAGGTTTGCAAGAGGACTACAAGGAGTAGAAGAAGGTGCCAAGGGGACCTTGACATTCATACCAATGTCCATCTCATCTTCTCCACACCTTCCTCCATCACTTTTGGCATCTCTTTCACCCCACTGTACCTCTTCTTTCAAAACTGTGTTTTCTATAGGAGGCTCCTGTAGGAATTACAGAGAGCCAAAAGTGTCTACAGGAGGCAGTTTGAGGGACAAGAAAAGCTTCATGAGGAACCTATAATCCCTGTTACCATATTCAACCCTCCTTTCCATCATTTCCAAGCTTGCGTAACACTCCAAACATCTTTCTTTTTTTCCTTTCCTAGGAAAAACATAGAAAAATAGTTTTTCAGTTTTGAAAAAAAAAAAAGGAGGAAAAGGAACCATTAACTTTACCTGAAGCTTACCTACTATCCCTCCATCATTCATCTCCACCTCTGGCATCATTCTCAAGCTCCAAGCACAGGGAAATAGCTGAAGTTTCAAGGGGAGAAGCAGCTACAGGAGCTCCAGTAGGAATCCCTGTATCAACTGATCCCATATAAGTCCGGCACCAACAGCAAGGGACAACACATCTGAAGGTTGAAAAGGCACATGCAGCTCAGCTCCAGCAAAAGAAGAACCTGCAAAAACACAAAACAACACATCAACAAGAAGAGATAGCATGCATGAAGGAAATTGATGGCATGCAACAGAGAAAGCCATAGCACCTCACAGTCGAGGGTAGCAAATACACTTGAATTACAGGGAAGTAGCTAAGCCACTCATCTATCTACATTTGTGTGATTAGGAATCACACGAAGGTAATGAGATGGTTGAAATCAAAAGAGGGAAAGGTGGCCAGTTAACTTGGCCACCTTCATTTAGTTGACTCCACTTAACCGAGATATCACCAACATGTGCGCACAGTCAACTCAAGCAAAAGATGCGAAGGACAGGTAGTGGGAGGAAGAGTTAAATCTGATGCAGTAATGAGGGGATGATTACAAGGGGGGTCATTATGACCAAGAAGATGGGGACCAACGGTCCTAATCTAGGCAACATACACCTTGCCAACTCAACACTCATAATCGAAAACAACCATAAAAGGTAATGAGCACTCCTCCCCGCGCATTCTCACCAGCTTTTCTTCAGTTTCTCCTCGTTACTCAGCCACATAGCAGTCTTCTTATGCCCCCACAGCCTTGTATCCACCATCCTCCATTGATTTCCTCCATATTTTTGCTCTCGACATCTTCTATAGGAGCCCTATAGGTTTTCTATAGCAGCACCTACAGAAAATCTACAAGAGGGACAGCGGGCTTCTATAGGAGGGGCAGTGAGTCATTTTGAAGGGAGGAAATGTGATTTTTGGCACAAATTTCAGTCTAAAGAGGTAGGTTTCATGAATGCCCTTTTTTGAATATCAAAATGTGAAATATTTGGTCTCAAATTGAAGATAAAATGAGTCTTTAAGAGGGTAGAAATACATAAAAAAAGTTTGGTTTTTTTTCTAAAAACACATTCCCCTCTGTTTTTCTATTTCACTCAAACTTCTTTGTCTCCACCTCCATATCTATTTTTTCAAAAGAAATACAGGCAGTATGATAGGGGGGTTATGAGAAAAGAGCCCACTAACTCTACTAGACTCCATGCATATCCTCAAGTGGTGGAAATATTTACAAGGGCAAACTGGATGAATTTCTTTGAGAAGTTTAGAGGGTTTGATGATGAAATTGCCCATGAATTTGCCCTCTCTCTGGTCCCTCACACAATAACTCATGCTATTATAACCATTAGAGGCCTCTCCATTGAAATAACCCCTGACTTCATTAGTAGGGTCACTACCCTTCCTCTTGGGCTGCCTTGGAGTAAAGATGAGAAAATAATTGGCCAGGCTACCAGGAGGAAATTTTTCCAAGATAATGAAACCCTTGTTGAAGACAAAAATGGAATTAGGTGGGCTAGTGTACCATATCCCTGTGATGAGTTTAGCTACCAAGTGATCAAATACATTTCTTGTGAGGGGAGGCACAACATTGTTTATGGATATCATTTCAGAATCCTCCAAGAATTGAGATATGGCATGGATACCCCAGCAAATCAAAAGCTCAATATCCCTTACTTTCTCCTTCAGTCTCTCATTGACTCTAACACCAAGGTACAAGAAGGAAATTCACAGCAGCTAGCTCACCATGGCCTAATCAAGATCCTAGTAGAAGAAGCCCTCCATACCCTTACAATCCCTATAGCATGGGAAGTTTTCAAAAATATGACAGCTGAGAATGACATCAAGGCATTAACCTATGATGTCAGTCCTGTTGTTAGTGAGGAGGGAGAACAGAAAGGAAGAGAAGATGAAGCCAATGGTGACATAGTAGAGCAAGAGAGGAAGGAGGAAAGAAAAGAAATAGAGGAGGGGAGAGTTGAAGATATAGAATAGGAGGTAGAAAAGGAGACAGAGCATGAGGAGGAAAAAGAGACAGAAGAGGGAGAAAAGGAGGCAGAGAGGGGCAGAGCAAAGAGAAGAGTCCCTTGAAACTTTGGAAAGAGAAGCAGCAGTTTCCCTCACTACCCTCGGTACACCAGTCAAGTAGAAGCAGAAGAGGAAAAGAAAGACCTCCATGTATTTCAGGGCAAGGAAGAGTACCAGAATTAAAACAGGCAAACCTCAGCCCTGATCCAAGACTCCCATTAACATTGAACTGCCAAGGTGAAAGAATCTCCTTCCAAGACATCCATAACCTATGAAAGGAGGACTACAAGATCTTCTACATGGAAGGGAAAGGCAATTTTACAGGACCACAAACTAGACCTACAAGAGGGTAAAACAGTCCTACAGGAGACACTGTCCAAACTACAGGAGACACAAAAACTTGAGGAAAATATAGGAGGACAGCCACAGGTGAAAGAGGAAGCACAAGAGCTACAATAACCTGACCCCAACCTAATCTTGACTCCTATTACAGACTACTTGAGGGAGGCAAGATAATCCCACAGAAATTTTCAATTCCACTGTTTTTCGAATTGGAAAAAGAGAGAGTGAGAATGCATAGGTGGATGTAGATAGCCAAGTCCAAAGTAGTTGAGGATATTGGCCACATGGAAGACAAACTCGGGGAAATGGGCAAGGAATTGAGTGCTCTCAGAGACAGAGAAGCCATTACAAGAAGCCACCTTGAGAATGAGAATGAATTACTAAGGAGGTAACTGCAAGAGAAAGAGACTCATTTTGCATACATGGCCAGCTTATCCATAGAAGCATTACAATGCAGAACACTAGCCAAATCTTATGGCCTCTATCTAAAGGATCAACGGCTTCAATTCCAAATAAAAACTTTGGCACAAAGAGGCATAATTACTTTCCAAGACTACAGGCAGTTCATGGATTTATGTGACCAAAGCACCTCCAAGGACAAAGCAAAAATGACAGAGTTCTATCTACACAACATGGCCCTCGCAGACCTGAATGTGTGGGACCCCAATGCTAAGCTAGGGGATTCGCAATTAATGGCCATGGTGTCATGGATGAACCATGAAGAATTGAGGGCAACAGAAATTAAAAGATTGTTAATAAAAGATCAGAATGAACCATTGATGATAAGAGCTAAGCCATCAGATCCAATGGCACTCATCAGCACACACAACCTGCTAGCCAATGGCCCTCAGATTGCCCCTAAATATCTAGCCAATTAGGAACAAGCCATTGCACACTTTGAAGATATGCTTAGGCTACTTAGGGATGACTGTCTGCATGCATGCATGATAAGATGGAACACCTTACCCCACAGCTTGCAGATCAGAGAATACCATTCCCCCATGAGGTTGAAGGAGGCATTGAAAAGAGTGCCAATGTACAAGCGCTCCGTGCAAAGGCTGAAGGTCAATTGGATTGGCCTCAAACTGAGTCCTCCACTCATATTAGACATGGTGGAAGGTAGAAGAGAAGAAGAAGAGAAGGAGCAGTGGAAGGACATAGACAGAAAGGCAGGATTTTATGGAGAACATGAGCAGACCACATTAGAAGCTTGGAATGCTAGGGAGGCCACCAGGGCCATGAAAGACCAAGAGATTGACTAGGTTGCTCAGAGGATGAGCAACACCTTCAGTAGGGGGGTGATGGTGAGCCTCATAAATGGGTAATTATATGGGCTCATTTTACCTCCAACCTAGTCAAATCAACCATTCTCCTAGCTTATTGCATGATATTCTGATTATATTTATGCTTATAGGGTGAGTTGAGTTAGTTATTATGCCATGTGGGCTAACATGTATTTAATGCAGATTATTGACGGATTTCAAGGTCAAAGTCAAGGATATAGTGGTCAAAATGCAGCAATAACTCGAAGTAGATAGAGGAGAGGACTTATAGGATGGAATATCCCTCATTTATTGCTCCTCACTTCGAATTTCCCTTCATTCAGCTCAGAGTACAAGCAGCTGAATCATGCACTAGAAGGTAGCCGATCAAGTGGAAGATGATTGATAGTTATTGCGAGTTTTGGAAGCCAAGCTTCCCTGATTTTAAGGAAGCTATTGGTCACTTTAGATGTATAAGTAGAAAGGCCTAGGGCCTCACTAGGGTCAACTTTTTTGCTTGTGTAAACTCTGCTCAAATTTCGAGCTTACTACTTTATGACAGTTTTATGTAATCTTGCTATTTTTTGATAATGAAGATGGAATCCTTTTTGAGCTAGCACTGAGTTACCTCAGAGGGGTGAAGCTCTTGGTTTAGGGCCCAATCCAAGCATCCAAGCTTCTCTTTACTTGTATTTTTATGCTTTACTTCAGTTTGTAGATTAGTTTGCTGTTAGATGTATTTCTCTTATGGTTAAGAATAGGTTGCTTTTGATGATTTAATAGCTTGCTTCCATTTGTGCTTTCTGTAGCAGGTTAAGAAGTGATCAGAGAAGATTCAAAAGGCTAGCAATAGTGCCTTGGCCTCTCTTCCTCCCTCTGGGACCATGATTTGAGGCAAAGACTCTCTTGCTGCCCCAAAAACACAAATTTTCCTCATTCCTAGGACTTTTAGTGTTTGCAGCTCTCTAGTAGGTTGATAGTCCAGTTTTGCTTTGCTTTAGATCTTCTTTATCATGTTCATTTCCTGATTTGCAATATTCCTTTTGCATGCTTTCCTTTCTTACAACATTTCCCAGCATTTCCTTCTATACATCATAGTTTAGGCCATTTTAATGCAAAACTCTATTTTTCCTAGGATGCACTCATTTCATTGGTTGCTTGATTTTCTTGGTTGACTGTCAGTTTCTATGTAGCAGATCTCTTCCATCAGTTGGCCATCTTACCAGCAATCACTACGTCCATCTGATCCATGCCCTATAGGTCTCCCAAACCTCACCTCAATTTTTCCCTAGTTTCCTTCATTTTTCATAGAACTTCTTCCTCTCTCCTTCAGCAAACCCAATCATATTTCTATCTCCTGGTGATTCATGGTAGACCTTAGGCACCCTAACACCTCATTCCAACCTTCATCCATATTTTCCACCCACTCTAACACTCTCAAAATAGTGAAAATTTCTCCCGGCCTCCTCTTGTAGGCCTCCTGTAGTCTCCCTGTTTTCCTCTTGTAGTTTTCCTATGTCCTCCTGTAGTTTTTCCTATAGGCCTTCTTTTGAAGGTTGAGTGTGGGAAAATCCTCCAAAAGGCAACCTAAGACCTCCTAGGACCCATCCACACCATCCTACATCCTCCCAAGCTCCAAAACCACCATCTAATGCCACTTGTTCACTGCCACACTCACACACAATAAATTAGATGCATGTTAAATTCACATAAAAACACATAAAAATCCAAAAATATGTTTTTTGCTTATTTACTTCTAGAAATAGCATGGTTAGATGTTTTTTACTTCCTTGAGTAGGTAATGACATTTCTTTCATGGTTTTCATAGTTTTTTTGGCAAAAGTAGAATTAGCTTGTTAATTAGGGTTTAC
This sequence comes from Pinus tabuliformis, assembly GCA_031772625.1. Taxonomy (NCBI): domain Eukaryota; kingdom Viridiplantae; phylum Streptophyta; class Pinopsida; order Pinales; family Pinaceae; genus Pinus; species Pinus tabuliformis. The sequence continues at coordinate 951,166,785 of CM062818.1, forward strand.
TAGGTTTTGCTTTACATTCCAGTCTTTCTCCTTTTTGCAGTCAGAATAGCATCTGTAGAGTAATATTTCCTTCCTTTCATCACACATAGAGCTTCTTTTGAAATATATAGAAGTTGGCTTGAGCTCCTAGTAATCTCGCGCCGACTGACCAAGTGACAACCTACAGTGAGAACTAGTACTTGTGCATATAGCACCGACGCTTCCAAGTTTGTTACGAACTACCGGGTTGATAAAAGTAAATTTGGTAACCCAGAAGTTGTAGCATTCTTGGTGCAATAATGGTGCTCACCAGTAGTCGATTGTTCCTCTTGATCGTCTAATGCAGCTACAAAGTTGATATCCAATGCAATAAATTTAGATTCAACCATCAATTTGGCTAATCCTTGTCCTTTGATAAACTTAGTTTGCTTGATTTCCATGTCATACTCATGAATGATGGAAATCCATTCCATTTGGTCCATTTTGTGTTAAAATATCCTTAACTAGAGCATTTGGTACATAAGAAATTATGTGAGAATGGAGGATATACACTCTGAAATCTTTAATTTCTTTTATCAATGCAAAGGCTTATTTTTCCATTATAATATATTTGAGTGAAGCATCCCTTAAAGCCTTGCTAAAAAGAGTAATGGGTTGTTCAAATCCCTCATCGTTTTTCTGTAAAATGATAGCTACAACAGTGTGTTCAGAAGTGAATGAAAAGATTATAAAATCCTTAGTAAAATCTGGACTGATAAGGATTCATGCTTTTGTCAATGCTTGCTTAACTTGATCAAATGATTTCCTAGCTTCAATGTTCCATCTGATTTCTGAGTCTCTTTTTATCATATTTGTTATGTTTTTGAGAATTTCTGCAAGGTTAAGGATGAATCTTCTTAGGAAGTTTATTCTACCAATAAATTATTGAAGTTCCTTAATGTTTCTAGGATGATTGATTTTCAGAATAGCCTCAATCCTTTTGGGATAAATTTTAATACCTTCCTTAGAGATGATATGACCAAGAAGTTTTCCCTCTTCAAGGCCAAACAGTGTTTTCTTAGGATTTAGTGAAATCCCAAACTGTTTTCATTTCTCAAATACTCTTCTCAGATGTAACAAAAGTTCTGGATCTTTTTTAGAATAAACAGTGATGTCATCTAGATAGATCACTATAAACCTGCCAATTTCATTAGCAAAAGCAATATCCATTGCTCTTTGAAATGTGGCTCCAACATTCATTAACCCAAAAGGCATCTTCACATACATGAAGGTACCACATGGAATAGTATAGGTTGTTTTATCTTGATCATCAGGGTGAACTAAAACCTAATTATAACCTGGGAAACCATCTATTAAAAAAATCCTAAAAGACCCAACTATTTTCTGTAGAATATGATCCATTTTTGGTAAACGGTAGTTTTCCTTTAGGGAGAGTTTATTAAGGTTTCTAAAATCTATGCACAATTTGATTTCACTGGTTTTCTTCCTAGGTGGCACAATATTGGAAACCCATTTAGAGTACCTAAGAAGAACTATGATTTTAGAGTCATACATTCTCTTAATTTCCTTCTCAATTAAAGGCATTAGAAATGGATTTATTCTTCGAAGTTTTTGTTTAAATGGTTTCTAATCTTCTTAAATTGGAATTTTGTGTTGTATAATCTCTATATCATATGTTTTAAGATCTTCATAGCTCTAGGAAAAAGCATCACTGAACTCCTTGAATAAAGCAATGTATTTTTGTTTTTCAACAGTTGGGATTGATTTAGGCAGTTTTATGATTTCAAGGTCTTTTTCACTGCCTATGTTACAGTCTTCTATTGTTGCTCCTGTGAGCTCAACCTTAGGCTTCTTAGCCACGTCATTGAAATCAAATAATTCTTCAAGTGGAACTAGACCTCTAGGTAAAACATTATCCTTTAGCTGAAGTGTTTCAAACTCTTCTTTTTCTGCGTCTATTTCAAGAAATTATAATTTATTTACAACTTTATCTATCGGTGTATTTACATATGAGTTTTCTAATTGCCTTTCTAGATTATAATGTACAACTTTCTGATTTTCTAATTCAGATTCCAAATATATACTATCATCTTGAAATTCATCCTTAGATTGTAGAAAACTTTCAATTTGTTTATCACTGTCAAACACCTGCCAATACTTCATATTATCTGGTACAATTGGTCAATGTTTCACTTTCAATGTATATTCTCAGTTGGGGTGAGGCATTTTATAGGAGTTGGCTAAAAAAGCCAGACTATTTGGAATGATATTTTGTTTTCTAGGAATTGTAGAAAGGTCATATTCAGGGAAACTCTCTAGAAAATCGAGCACATCATTTCTGTATGCTCTCATTCTAGGGTGTTTAGCTGAATATTGTTGGATGATAAAAGGTGTCTTTAAAAAATCCTAATGACCCCACATTAATCATTAACCTGGGAAAGTCCTCTTATTCCAAGAGTGTGCACAATATGTGCATGCTATGAATCCAGAGAGTAATGTTTCTTAGAATGAAGTATAAACCTTTGATATAAGAGTAAATGGATGCATTTATAAAACTCAAATTGCCACTGTTAAAGGAAATATTACATCTAGGCATCATGACTTAATCCTCTGTTGAAATCGTAATCAAATCTCAGACAAGCAATTCAATTGACAACAGTATCAACTGAGAGTGTAGGATAAATAACCAATCTCTTCTTAGTTGAATCTATCTAAATCACACTCAATCCCAATTAAGCAATCCAAATGGAAATGATTTCAACCGAGAGTTTAATAGCGATAACCAAACTCTTACAGCTGATTAAATCAATAACATTCACTATCTTAACGACTAAATAATTTAATCTACAATAAGTGTAAATCGAATCAAATGACAATGCTGCAAAACATGTAAAGAATATGTGCTACTTCAATACAGGAAAGCGGTAAATAGAGAATAAGATAAACTCGCAGAAAATGGGAAAAATATCAAACCAATCAAACTTGCGAGAATCAGAAATATATAACACAAGGAAGTAGTTTAATCCACCAGAGGTCAGGCCCTTAGCCACCAGTGAATACTGCTGAGCTACTTCAGAGAATATGAATAAAAAAGAACGCAAATTATATATTAACCATTGAACTCAGTCTCATTACAATCGGTCATGTTCTCCAACAGCACAAGTCTGTAAATTAGAATTACAATTTTAAATAACAGAAATCAATCCCCTTTACTCCTACAATATTTTTATTTTATAGTCAGAAAGAGGTAAAAGAATGAATGCTATCTTCAAACACCCTTCATATTTAGTGTTGATCATCCTGATTCATCCTCCGACCTGACCGCAACCAATGTGCTCCATTCTTCCTTGTTGGTTTATGTTGTTCCATCGCTAGGGAACAACAACTATTCCTTTCATCGTTTTTCTGCATAAAGAGGAGTAAAAGTTAGTTACGATGGCTAAATCTTAATTGAGAGTAGTTCATCCATTTCTTATCATAATCCATCAATATGTTAGCGTATCAAGATATGAAAGAGATAAGAAAAGAGGAAAAAGGTGATGGAATTAAGAGTAAATACATACCCATTTCGTAACTCAACATACTCCCCTGCTTACCCTATTTCATGTCCTCATGAAAAGTAAGTAGTTCTTATGCAGTGTATTTAACGAGTAAGCTGGAGAGGAAGCATCAAAAATTGGTCTAAAACCATGATGTTGAGCCAGGAGCGCAAAGGCGGGCCCTTATGTTCATTTAGGCAATTCGTAGATAGCCCGATAACCTTTGGGGGGATACCAAATAATGGGGCTCTGAAACCGACATCCTAACCAATAAGGTCCTTCTCTCAAAATATGATTTCTATAGGTGACTAAATGGGCCATAGATGCTTTAAAATTTCTATAATTAAATGGTTCCCTATCTTGCACACTGCTAGTGAAGATCATTCATCTGAGCTTAGATGCAATCAGAGATCTTTCTTGAATGGAGAGGAAATATGATACTCCTTTCTATACAATCTCCTTATGTATGGACCCTAAAGTTTTAATCACCCCTTCTGGTGTCATCAAACTCTTATGGTAGGCAAACATTTGCAAGGGGTGTTTAGGTTCACTTCTCACCCAAAGATCCAATCCATGTTCCTGTCTTTGAAATGCATTATAAGATTTAAACCATTTGAGTTGGTTAACTGCAAATGAAATAAAATCCTGGAATTGAACATCTCCTACAAAAGGGTTAGGGTTCTTTTCCACGTTCTCTAATATAAAATTGTGTAGATAAAACTCACAAAGAAGCCTTTGGACCTTTACACCATGTTGCTTGTAGCAATTTATAAAATCTTCAATTGTTCTTAATTCAATTGGTTTACTAGCTCTCACGGCTTTAATTTGCAATAACAGGTACCGTTCTAAGAAAAACAAGGCATAATTGGTGGCGGGAGACCTGCATGCCAGGACATTTGAATACAGTGAGTAGATGGTGTTTGTTTGACTTATGACTCTGTCTAGTTTGAGCTTGATCTTCTGTTGTGGGGAAAAATGCCTATGCAGGACGATCCTATCCACCTAAGGTGTGACAGTGCCTTAGCAACAAACAAAGACAGCTATTCTAGTATTCTTCCTTTATGAAATAAGAATGAAGAGAGATGGATGGACTAACTGATGTCTTCCGTTTGTCCCTCGATCCGGTTTCTCTTCTCTTTGGGAGTTCCCAGCTACTTGCCTTCTCGCTCGCCCAGCTTCAATAGGTTCCTGCAAGATCACAAGAAGGGAATACTACAAAAAGACATGGATTCATATTCATAACTAGTTCAGGATTAGAAATAAACCAAATACACTAATGCAATCATACATCAAAGACAGATCAGCATATAGGAGAAACCAAGATAGCTTTATTGATGAAATAACAAGGTTCAGGAGGAGATACAACCAAGAGAGTTCCAATCCAGCATCTGCCTCCCAGCAAATGAAATTCCTATCTTCACCTCCCTTCAAAGCATTAAGCACCCAATGATTCCAATCTCAAACCAACAACAATTCTTTGCAATAACCAAATTCCAGCCTCTAGATCTCATGGAGAAGAGATCCATATATAGATGTTTGGAGTGAGGATGAGTCAGCTCGTGATCTGACTAGTGTCCTCTCTCTCTGTTAGTTCTTACTTCCACTTGGAGACTAAGAGCCTCTTACTCATCACTTAGTCGAACTCATCAAGGCAAGTGTCATGGAGGAAGATTCTGGAAGCTTCCACAGTCTTGACACCTTTCACAAGAGACCCTGACATTTGTCACTTTCCGCTCAGCGCACCCTGGTAGTGCTTCTACCTGCGTTGCAATGCAACTAGCCAGTGTAACCTCTGCATTTCAACGCAGGCAGCTAGTGGAGCTTCTGAATTGATCGCGAATTGACTTGTTTTTGAGCCGTTTCTGGTGGAGAACTTCTGTGAATTGCTGTGGTTTGTTGGCCTTGTTCCTCTAGGGGTAGGAACAACATGTTTAGGGACTTTGGATCCCTTGGATTATGGACATTTCATGCTTATTACTGTAAGGCACAAAAATGTCTATAACAGTTGCCCCCTAAAGTATGAGGCCGTTTATCGGGTGAAATGCTTTATTAGGAGGATCTGAAGTTCTTTCATTGCTGTGAGGAGACCTGTAATACAATACAATACAATACACTATTTTCATACTTTTTTCATGATCTAGCTGAGGCGGGCATTCCCATGCTCAGCTTTATAAATTCATTTTCATGTACATATAACAGACAATCGTCTGATGATAGACTGATGATTCTGAAAGAGCCATCATCCTTTTGGTAGGATGATTATCTGTGCTGCAAAGCTGTACATTTTCATGTCTTTATTTTCTGAATATATATCGCAGCCCAGATGGATGAAACTAGATCCGGGGTCTTCAATCTCGTCCGATCTTCACTCTAAGTACAAGTCGATCCATGTGAGAATTGCTCTGAAGTCGAACATGGAAAGACATCGCTTGATTACCAGTCAATGATGTAAACTGTTAACAAGCGCGAGAAGAATCACCGATAATGATGATGACCCTCAAGGTACTGCAGTACAATTCACGTGGTGTGAATAGAGGACTTGGCGTCGAACACCACGTAAAATCTTTCGGTCGAAGGTCATTGATGTATACCTGTCGCCGGAAGTGAGAAACTTGCCATTGAGGCATGCAAGCTTCAAAGTACTGAAGGGGGTGTTCCTAGATCAACTTCTTAGATAATGAGTTGATGTCGACAAGAAGCGATCCGTCAAAGGAGGGCCTTAATGAATCCCACATCGATGACACGGAACGGAGCTAATGATTTTGATGGAGGTGAAAATGATCTGACGACATATGCTTCAGGGTGGCGGTCATGAAAGAGTATAATGTATGGTAGTGGATGGGACACAGGTGACTTCTCTGAACGACTTCTCTTGAACATATGGCGACACTGATGCGATGGATCGGTAGCATTACCCCAAATATGGATGGTATGGTGAGACCATGGTGATGTGACCGGTGAATGAAACAACCCAACCCGATTGTGGTACGGAGGAAAAGTGTCATGTTCAAGAGCGACTTGCTACCATCAAAGTTTTCTTGAGTTTCTCCCAATTTTTCCCCAGTCATTGCTGACCAGTACCTCTTTATTTTTTTCAAGCTTGAGGAGGATAACATATGCTTGTTCTATAACCTGCCCTTCGGGCAAGCCCATCGCTATATTTTAACGAGACTAGCGATAGTGAAACTCGTTCTCGTCTAAAGACAAGTTTGTCGCTATTTAATGCATTTAACGAGTCTAACGACAAGGATAACTCGGTCCTTTTCATTTTTAGAGAGTCTAAAAAGGTACATAAAATTAACTCCAAAAGTCCTTTTTCGTCATCTAATCCCTTAAGTCCGAAAAAGTATAAAACAATACAGAAGGGATGGATTTTCGATAGTTTTAATGAGCCGAATAAAACAAGCGCTCGATCTTTTTGTGCAATAATCCCTCAGGTCCAAAAAGATTAAAATCTAGAGGAGGGATAGCTCTTCCGGTCGCTTTAATGAGCTGGAAGGCCAAAACTTGGCAATCTTTTCATATTTTACGAGTCAGATGAAAAGAGCTTAAAGAAGACTCGTCTTTTGAGGAACGAGTGATAAAAAGGGTAGCAGCTGATTCCAGGGAAGGATTGGAATTTCCAAATCACGGCAGTGTCACAAGGATGGCTAGTGAAATCACTCTTCGCAGCTGTTCCTCAAAATGGGTAAACAATCATATGGAGGTGAATGATCGGCCAATGGAAAAGTGGAAGTGGTGGGCAAACATGACCAAGGCTTTAATGGCTGATTGTCGCTACATTCACGGTGGTTATTTACCGGAATAGTTCATTTTTTAATGAGCTTAAACGCGGGTGGAAACATTTGCTCGATCTTATGTTTATTTTTTAACGAGCATGAACTATGCGCTAAAACTGCTCGGATCTTGCGTTTATTTTTTAACGAGCATGAACTGTGTGCTAAAACTGCTCGATTATCCAGTCATAAGATAAGAATGTCTCATTAAAGATGCTATTTTTTCTGGAGCTTAGATCTTACAAAGCTTTGCTCGGATCCTTTCATTATGCAAGTTTGGAAACGACTAATCCTACGAGTTTAAAGGGTTAGACCTACAGGTTTAAAGGGAGGACCTAAAAATTTAAAAAGTAAATAGCCGCCCTTGCTTGCACTCCAAAAGGTTTGCATGCCCCCAGGTATAAAACAGAGTTTCAAGGTTACCTCTACTTCCTTCTCGCCAAAACAAATGTTTTACCGAGAGAGGCTTACCTCTTTCAGGTCACCCAAAGATTGTTCTGTTAATCTTTCAAACGAAACACTTCTTCAGCGATGTCTACCGAGATAAACAAAGGTGAGCGACGATGCCTGCCAACTCACATGACTTTGACAAAAGAATCCTATTCTATAATAACCCCTCTTCCTAGAAGGACGGGGTATAGACTAGTCATATTCTCCCGCGGAAACCTACCTTATACCCAAAGTTTTCCTGCCGAAGCAGACCAGGACGCATGCCCCCTGGGTTCCAGTCATATCCTCCCGGATTACTCGCGCTCATCAGGAGGATGGACCGTGGGTTGAGACATTTCTTGAGTGAAGAGACCATTTAGGGATGGTATATGACTATTTGCGATGCGTGATTCGGGGAATGAAAGTTGGTCCACGAGCTTGACCATTCTTCCTTCATGCGGAAAACACATTACTCTAAAGAGTGATGAGACGATGTCTCCCATGCAATATATATAGTCTCGTCCAAGGAGTAGGTTATAATCCAAGGGTCCTTGAACGACCATCATGTTCATTTGAACGGTCTTCCCTTTCAATGTTATGGGCACATTGGGGAGGATCCCTAAAGGTCGACTGGTTCCTTTATCGAAGCCTGTCAGATTTCTCATTTCAGGAAAAAGCGTTGGCGAACCAAGCACTTTCCAAGCAATAGAGGAAAGGATACTCATAGATGCCCCCTCATCAATGATGGTGCCAGCCATAACCATTCTGTATATTTGAACGATAATTCTGAATGGTATGCTTGCTGGCAACCGGGGTCTGCCTAGTTGGTTCCAGTCGAAGGACACAACTAGGTTGCTTGGTGGTGGGACCGAATATACGGCCAGGTATGACCCTGACGAAGTTCCTTCCTGCGATAAAGGAATGGGCACATTGCCCCCTTGTTCGTCGGAGTCTGTGTTGATGAAGAGAATTTGGACGGTGTCGTCTTTATTCTCCTCTGTGATGGTATCATTCGAAGATAGAGCCTCTGAAGGCAAAACCGGGTCAACTGCCGCCTCAACCTTTTGACTTTCGTCAGGTATGGATTCAGACGGTTCATCCTCAATGATAGGTGCTTTGGCTGACCACCTGAGCGGGCCAGCCGGGTTCTCAACTGGTGAAGGACTTGGCAGGAGTTTTTGATATCCAGGAGGAAGTTGCGCTCATAAAATCGGGCGATCTTCCAAAACTCGTTTAGCCTCGTCTAAGAAGGGACAACGGTGGATGGCATGGTTGCCTTCACACAGTTTGCAGGGAAATCTAGCTTTCCCTCTCTGTCCTGTGGCTTCACTTTCACTAGTTGATGGTGTGCTGTCAACATGGCTATCAGAGGTTGACGCAACCGAATTGTGCAAGCGGGGAGACCAGTCCCTTAGTATCCGAGCGATGCAAGGACAATCTCTGTGAAAGTGGTCTCCCTTGCATATGACACATGGCGATTTAGGCCTGGTCAGTGCAGTGTGTGGATTTTCATTAGACGCCATTCGCTTGCCCCCAGTCGCCTTTGGCTCCTTCTTCTTCTTCTCTTTCTTCTCCTTAGGAGCTTGGCTTTTGGCTTTTCCAGCTCCATCATGCGAAGAGGAAGGAGGAGAGGAAGAGTTATAGGAAGTAGAAGGCTGGTGGGCAGTTCTAGACTGGTCTAACTACTGATTCGATTGTTCAGGAGTAGTGGTGTTTTGAACAACATTAGTTGAGAAGAGCCAGACAGGCAAGCCTATTGTCAGTCCTGGAAGCGACAATGTGGCCATATGGGGCGCTCCAACATCTCCCCAAGAGGAGAAGGGACTAGGATTTCCACCAAGGGGAATTCCTTGGTTGGAGGGCTCCATTTTCTCAACTGAAAGATCAATGCGGGAATAAGGGTGATTTAATATTCCGTTAAAATAAATTTTAATGACGCTTTTAGACACAACTTGCTTTTTTAGTTTTAAAGAGTCGAGAAAAAGAAAAAGATGACTCTAGTCGCCTTCGATGTTTTAACGAGCCCGAAGTGACAAATGCTCGGACGGACTTTTTCCGTTATAGAGTCTGAAAAAGGCCAAAAGGAACTGCTCTGGAGATCTAGGTAGAGGGTGTGCCAAACCAATCACAAAACTGCAGAATACGTTTTACGGTACGGTAGTCAATCTTCCCGAATGCTGTGTTCGGTGCATTGCGATCAGTAGGGCGGTTGACACGGCTTCCTAAGGATAAAGGTTTTAAGCCTATAGGGGTCTCCCAATATATACGCGACGGTACGTGGGAGCATAATCCGTACTGGCACTTTTGGTCCCTCAGGAGGAATCACCCACCATCAGCGAGGCCAACAGATACCAGGTTTTACGACGCCGGAACACGTCTCTAGCCTAGACCTCTATGTTGTGCGTTATGTTACAAAGCGTTATTAAGTTCATTCAGTTTATTTTATGTTGATCTTTCTTAGAAGTTTGCCTTTTGAGGTTCACGACGAGATGTAGATACAACTTCCTAAATGCAATCTAAAAGATGATAAGCAAATTTTATCTCTTTTTCAACAATGAAAATCCTAGCTACAAAGGGAAAAGAAAGACACCATCTTTTCTCAGAGAGCAATCAGCACACTCTAAATGCACTTTTCCTAAATCAAGCATGCAAACTATCAAGATGCAAATGCACAATGCAAGTGTTTGTTTTCTGCTTTCTTAATATTGATGCCTAAAAAGAAAGCTTTTTGCACAACTTTGAATTTGCTTTTAAATGATAACTACAAACAAGTTTACTTTTTCGAAATCAGAAAGGGTAGAAGAGATTGCAACACTTAACAACTTTCGAAATGAATACTTGTTTCGACCCTTAAAAGAGACAAACTCAAACCAAAAGCAAAAATGAATCTATAATCAACTGTCAATCAGCCAATGAACTCTCTCCTAAGATCACAGTCAACAGATCTGAATCAAGGGCTACAGGATGACTATTTCACTCTTGCAAAAGGAAACTGTAAATGATTCCACAAACACATAAAAACACTCACAGTGTTTTGTACAAAAGGAGGCAGAATTTAAGCAGAGAAAAGGGATTATCAGACAGGTACCTATGCTGGTTACACGCTGCAAAAATCAGAGATCAAGACAAGGCAGAACAGAGCAGAGAACCCCAGCTGCACAAGGCAAAACTGGATCAGCACACCTGTATAACAGGGAAACTGAATTTCAACGCAGGTAACCTTCACGGGAACTGCGTTGAAATGCAGAGTCTCTTCACAGAGCCTGCGCTGAAGGAGAAACGAGAGTTTTCCTCTGGGTTCTGGGTCACGGTTTGCTATTTAATCTACAGTTTCAGGCCAAATCAAAGCAATAAGCAAGGTACAATCAAAGGGATGCTTTGAAGAAGGGCTAAGATCTATCACAAAGGATCATCAAATCATTTGTGAGTCCATCGTTCAGATCATAGACAAATCCAGTGGTTGGATCAAAGCAGCAGCTGTCTACTTTGCATCTGAAAATAGCAGATGCAGTTCGATTACTGCTCTTGAGTCTATGAAACAAACAATGATAGAAACACAAATAAAATGACTAAATAGATCTCCCCAGTGGAGTCACCAATTTGTTGTGGGGAAAAATGCCTATGCAAGACGATCCTATCCACCTAAGGTGTGACAGTGTCTTAGCAACAAACAAAGACAGCTATTCTAGTATTCTTCCTTTATGAAATAAGAATGAAGAGAGATGGATGGACTAACCGATGTCTTCCGTTTGTCCCTCGATCCGGTTTCTCTTCTCTTTGGGAGTTCCCAGCTACTTGCCTTCTCGCTCGCCCAGCTTCAATAGGTTCCTGCAAGATCACAAGAAGGGAATACTACACAAAGACATGGATTCATATTCATAACTAGTTCAGGATTAGAAATAAACCAAATACACTAATGCAATCATACATCAAAGACACATCAGCATATAGGAGAAACCAAGATAGCTTTATTGATGAAATAACAAGGTTCAGGAGGAGATACAACCAAGAGAGTTCCAATCCAGCATCTGCTTCCCAGCAAATGAAATTCCTATCTTCACCTCCCTTCAAAGCATTAAGCACCCAATGATTCCAATCTCAAACCAACAACAATTCTTTGCAATAACCAAATTCCAGCCTCTAGATCTCATGGAGAAGAGATCCATATATAGATGTTTGGAGTGAGGATGAGTCAGCTCGTGATCTGACTAGTGTCCTCTCTCTCTGTTAGTTCTTACTTCCACTTGGAGACTAAGAGCCTCTTACTCATCACTTAGTCAAACTCATCAAGGCAAGTGTCATGGAGGAAGATTCTGGAAGCTTCCACAGTCTTGACACCTTTCACAAGAGACCCTGACATTTGTCACTTCCCACTCAGCGCACCCTAGTAGTGCTTCTACCTGTGTTGCAATGCAACTAGCCAGTGTAACCTCTGCATTTCAACGCAGGCAGCTAGTGGAGCTTCTGAATTGATCCTGAATTGACTTGTTTTTGAGCAGTTTCTGGTGGAGAACTTCTGTGAATTGCTGTGGTTTGTTGGCCTTGTTCCTCTAGGGGTAGGAACAACATGTTTAGGGACTTTGGATCCCTTGGATTATGGACATTTCATGCTTATTGCTGTAAGGCACAAAAATGTCTATAACATCTTCTCCATTTTTTCTTCCACCTTTCTGCATCTATCAAAAGTATCACTCTCTGTTGTATTCATTTCCCGAAGTTGTTTCTGTAGCTCTTGATTTTCTGCTGGGAAACGGTTTCTTGTTCAATCCGTTCCAACGCGAGCTGAGCTTGTGCCAATTCTTCCTAAAGATTCAGTAGAATGAGGTCATGGTGTGTCATGATGTCTTTAGCTTGTATGCCCGTCTGAGTGCTTATGCTATAAGAAGGGATATCTTCTGTCTATATTTCTTTATTTTGGGATGTCCAAACCTCCGTCTAAGTGCCCATGCTATAAGAGGGTACATCTTTTGTCTGTACTTCTTTATTGTGGGAGGTCCAAACCTCCATCTGAGTAGCTACGTCTACTAACTCCGCATGCGGTTCCTCTTGAGTGATGATTGTTTGAGTAGGTATGGGCTTTGTTTGAGTTCTTGTAGCCCTATCTTCATATAATTCCGTTTGTACGGCCACACTTACTACCTCAGGTGTATTGTTTGGAACCTTTCCCGTTGTGATTTCTACTATTTTTCTTTGGAGCCCTTTGACCGTCTTGTGAAGCTTCTGGTGTTCTTTTCTTAGCTTCTTCAATTTCCTTCTGGCTCTATACCTTTTCGAAGGAGTAACTGGTTTGTTGATAGTCTCATTAATAGCTCCTGTCTCTAAAGAGTTTGGTTGTTCACCCTAGCTTTGTTCCAATAAGACCGTGTCTCTAGATTGATTATCAGATTCCCGAATAATCTCTGTCTCTGCTTCCTCTTCTTAGCCTATTTTTTCTGTATCTAGACCTTCATGACTGTTTTCCACTGGGAGCATGTCACCAGATTGGTTCTCTAGTTCCTAAATGGCCTCTGTATCTATTTCCTCTTCACGGTTTGTATCTTTTGAGGGAGACATAATTTTAGTATAGCCAGAATTCTCGAAAGATTGGGTTTCTCCTAAGTATTATTACACGGTCCTTCAGGCTGCATGTAGACATTCATGTTGGCCACGACCTGGGCCATCCCTGTCTCGAAATCATGCAACAGATCATCTTGAGAACTCATATTTGGTGTTGGGGGAGGTCCCACTTCGTTTCTTTGTTCATCGTCAGAATGCCCTGCTCCTTCCTCAGGTTCTGGTTCAGGGTTATCATATCCTTCTGACTCTAGTTGCAAGTCTTGTTCATTTACTGGGCTAGATAATTCTATGGGTTAGCTAGCGCTGCCTTGAAGATTTTTAGATGCTCCCTGTTTTGACTTCAACCTTGTAGATCATTTGCGTTTGTGAGATATGAATCCTGAAAGGGCAATCCTCTTTCTTTTTGGAACAGGGCTAGGCGTTGGCAGGTCTTCACCTCTTCCGAGGGCCAATATTAGATCATCCTAGGTTGATTGTTGTTGGGCAAGGTTATGACTAACTATTAACTTGATCAGATAATGGTGGCAGTGTCATGCAGTAATGAATTCAACAGTGCAGGCAAATTAACAGAGCATTTTTGTTTTAAAACTGCTAAAAGTTTGAGTTGTCGCGGCTTTACCATGTCTTTATGCCCATCGCGGGTAATATAGTTCTGGAAAATTCATGCCAATTCTCCGCATGGCTTTCCGAGATAAGATGGTCGAATGCCTTTTCCCTTCTTGATTAGCTCCTGTCCTTCGTCCCTAAAAGCCTCCATAGTGTCATGCAGCTTTAATCGCTTGCCAGCCGATACTGGTCCTTCTGCTGGCAACCCAGACACTTCTGCTATCATAGCATCTATTACATGATTTGTCTACCTCTTACCAAGGATTTTCCATTCTGTACATACCTTAAATATTCAATGGCGATTTCCTCATTGGGGGGTTGAAATATTGTAAAATATGTTGTCCATCCTGCGGCAACTAGAATTTCCCTGGCTTCATCGGAGACAACCAATGTTAAAGGTTCTCGGCACATTGTTCTTCCTCCCATGATGCTTTACTTCTACAAAAGATTAGTGTAGTGGGGAAAGCACAGCAACGAACAGATCCGAGAGATGGAACAACAAATGGTTGTAATGGCTCTATCAGGTGATGCTTTATAAACATAAATACCATTATCGAGGACTGTTATAATCCCACACACTCTGTGATCATGGGATGTCGTATTGTTCTACAAAATAAAATGAAAAGATGACAGTGCGTGTATAAGTATACTAGAGGTCCTTTCCCCCTCTCAAAATTATAGGTCTCCCACGACTGAAAGAATTAAAGGATGGCGTGCTGGTGGCGAAGTACATGGGTGATGGATTGGGTATGAAAGTGGCAAATGTATATTAATGAAAGGATCATAAAGGATATTGGAGTAATGAAAACAAGGTGTGTAACTAGAATTATCAATAAGTGATAAGATGTCATGAGGTGATGCGATAAATAAAAAGGACAACATACGCAGGAGATAATACTTTACCACCGTTATTCCACTTAAAACTGTTGTGACTGATCTTAAAAGATAAACTCATGCATAAAGGTTCAAGGTAAGTTAGGGACATAATCTCTCCGTAGAAAAAATAGAAACACAAGAAGAGGGCATTATAATAATTATTGATGTAGAAAATAAAACTTCAATACCATAAGTAGAGATTCTGTTGCCTGCAGGCATCCATAGCCTCGACAGAGTTGCTTTCTAACCCTTGGGAACCATGGTCCTCTATGTATAATTGGGGAAGTGCATTATGATGTCCATAGTAGAGGGAAATGTGCTGGCATGGTAACCAGATGAACACATTGCCATTCACTGGGAAGTAGCGAAAGTGGTCAGGTTGGATCATGATGAGACCTCCTATTCCAAGGATTTTGTTTCTTAATGCATCCATTGGATCATATCCCTAGTGTGGTGGCCATAGTGGGAATGCCACTTCTCTCCTTCCTTATGATCATGGTAGGTTGGCTCATGATGAGACACCCTATCCTCCATCTGTGGAAACAAAATTATAAATTTGTTATTGAATATATCTATATATATAAACACTCCCCGTTTTATATATAGAGGGTGGCTATTTCTTGGAAAAATAGTATTCCTGAAGAATGCTAGCCGTCTAGGTTTGGCAGCTACCCTAGAAACAATAGTTTAAAGCAATCCAATGATTTCTTCTATGTGTAACAGATAAGAGAAAGATAATGGAACCAACCTGGAACTTCTGCTTAATCCCTTGCTTGATCTATCTCCCCTTTGACAGATCCTGTAACTCCTCCCCGTACTTAACACACTTGGAGAGTACCTGCACAAGTAAGGCAACAAAGAACCATCAAAGCATCGTGATCTATTACAACATAAACATTACAGAATCAGATATATAATGAACAAATGATAGCATTCACAAATGATAACATTCACAATTGCACAATCATATGGAAGAAAACTTGAAGAACTTTGTTAATAGAAGGGAGGATTACAACCTAGTTGTCTGATCCAACATCATCCTCCCAGCTTCAATCCTTCTTCACTTCAAGAAATAACAAGATCACAACAACAATACAATGCTCTTTCCTCAATTACAAACTATCAACACTTCCTTGCAATTCACAATATTCCAGCCTCTAGATCTCTTGGATGAGGAATCCATTTATAGATGTGTGCAAGGGTGTGAGTCATCCATGGGGTTTTATTAGTATCATTCCACTTGTTACAATTCATTCCATAAGAGAAGGGATAAAAGATGGTTTTAGATCCCTTATTCATCCTTGGGCGAATTCAGAGAGGCAAGTGGCACAGGAGAAGTTTCTAGAAGATTCCATGCGCAACCACCTAGCAAACATTCTCAGAAATTTGTCCATCCTTGCCCATCGCACCCTATAGAAGGCATAAATAGTATGCATCACACCCTAGCAGTGTACCACTCAGTATGCATTGCACTTTGCCAGTGGAGCTGTCAGTATGGTTCAATTTAGGCAATTTCTGGATGGTTTCTCATATGGAACTTTTGGGGAATGATGTATTCAGATGACTATGTTCCTTTAGGGTATGAAACAACTCTTTTAGGGGTTGATGAGTCCTAATACATCGACATATAAGTTTTGGGTTTATGTGCCCAAATATGTATATAACAGTTGCCCCCTAAAGTATGAAGTCGTAAATATTGATGTCAGGTGAAATGCTTTATCATGAGGATCCGATGTTTCGAACTGGAAGGTGACCTACATAAGTTACAATACAATACATCATTATAATATAATTTTCATGATCTAGCTAAGGGAGGCATTCCCATTCTCAGCTTTATAAATTCATTTCATGTACATAGGTCAGATAGTCATCTGCAGATACAGACTGGTGATTCTTCAGATATAGAGTCATCATCCATGGTTAGGACGACCATCTATGGAGAGCCTCTGTACATTTGATGTCTTTATATCCCTGAATATATCGCAGCCTGAATGGATGAAACTAGATCCAAGGTCTTCAAACTCATTCAATATTCGCTCGATGTACAAGTCAATCCATGTGAAGAGATGTTCTAAAGTCGAACATGGAAAGACATCGCCTGATTACCAACCAATGATGTGAGCTGTTAAAAGACGCGAGAGGGATCACCGATAATGATAATGATCCTCAAGGTACTATAGTACAATTCACGTGGTGTGAATATATGATCCGATGTCAAACACCATGCAAAATCTTTCAGTCGAAGGCCATTGATGTCAACCTGCCACCGGAAGTGAGAAACTTGCCATTGATGTATGCAAGCTTCAAAGTACTGAAAGGGTTGTTTCTAAGTAAACTTCTTGGATAATGAGCGATGTCGACAAGAAGTGACTCGTCGTAGGAGGACCTTGATGTATCCCACATTTACAACACGAAACAAAGAAAATGATTTCTGGAGGTGAAAATGAACTGACGACAGAAGGTTTGAGAATGGTGGTCATGAAAAAATGAAGGTCGGAGGTATTGCAGTGGATGAGACATTAACTAGATGGTGATTTCTCAACTGAATGACTTCTCTTGAACATGTCGGTGACACTAAGATGAATTGGTAGCATTAACCCCAAAATATGGATGGTATGAAAGACCAATGGTGAGATAACCAGTGAACGGAATAACCCAACCCAACTCAATAATGGTGATGAAGTGAAAGTGTCATGTTCAAGAGTAACTTGCTACCATAAATTCTTCATGTTTCTTCCCTTTTTCCCCAGTAATTTCTGACCAGTACCTCTTTATTTTTGTCAAGCTTGAGGAGGATAACATGCTTGTTCTATAATTTTCTCTTCAGGCAAACCTGTTGCTATTTGAGGTTTTAATGAGTCTAGTGACAGTGAAACTCAGTCTCGTCTAGAATGGACAAGTTTGTTGCTATTGTTTTAACGAGTTTAAGGACAAGGGTAACTCAGCCATTTGCATGTTTAGAGAGTTTGAAAAGGGACGAAAAGAAAACTTCATATGTTATTTTTCATAAAGTAATCCCTCAGGTCAAAAAAAGGATAAAACAATACAGGAGGGATGACTTTTCTAATCACTTTAACGAGCTGAAAAAGACAAGAGCTCAACAATCTTTTCATATTTAACGAGTCTAAAAAGGGTTTAAAGAGGACTCTATAAGTTCTTTTTCATAAAATAATCCCTCAGGTTCGAAAAAGGATAAAATAATACAAAAGGGATGACTTTTCCAATCACTTTAACGAGCTGGAAAAGACAAGCGCTCGACAATCTTTTCATATTTAACGAGTCTGAAAAGGGTTTAAAGAGGACTCTATTTTGAGGAACGAGTGGTATCTAGGGTAGCAACTGGTTCCGGTGATGTTGGAACTTCTCAAAACATGGTGATTTCTATGAAGAGGCTGGCTAATAAGACCACTCATTGCAACTGTTCCTCAAAAAGGGTAAAACAACCAAGTGGAAGCGTATGGTCAGCCAAAGGGATGGTGGTGATGGGATGTACACAAACAAGGCTCAAAAGGCTAACAGAATGGCAATCGCAAGGTTAAAAATTGAAAATGGGTTCATTTTTTGGCAAGCTTGAACCATGGGGAACTATGCTTGGATTTAGTTTCATTTGTACACAAGCTTGAAACGACAAAACTATGCTTGAATTCTGTTTCATTTTTACACAAGCTCAAAACGAAAACTATTCTTGAATTGGTTTGCATGCCCCCAACATGATGAAAGGGAGAGTCTCTTGTAACTAGATGGAAGTCACTGTGGTGAACCAGGAAGGTTATCCAACACCTCTTTGGTTTCGTCCAGAATAGACAAAAGTGAATGGTGTGGTATTTGGCTTCGTTCAGATAGATGAAGGTGAATCTTAACCAGATGGAAATCACATAACCTACAGGGAAACTTATCTTTACAACTAGGTGCATTCCCCGAAGCTTCATTGCATTCACCAGACTACTCATGGTTATCAAGTGGATGGAATGAAGGTTCAAGTGATATCATTGATTTAAAAGGGCCATTTAGGGATGATGATTGACCTGGAGCTATGTTTGGACCGGGAAATGAAAGTTGGTCAATGGTGACAATCTTGCCTTCATGTGGGAAATGAATCACTCGAAAGAGTGTTGAAACAATAGCTTCCATGTTATAAACATAGTCATGCCCAAGAAGTAAATTGTAATCTAAAGGTCCTGGGACTACCCTCACGTTTAGGTGAACGGTTTTTCCTCCTAAAGTAATAGGTAACTTAGGAAGGATCCCTAATGGTTGACCGGTTCCTTTCTTAAAGCTTAATAGATTCTATGTAACAGGCATAAGCAGTGGTGAACCAAGCACTTTCCAAGCAGTTGAGGAAAGGATACTCACCGATGCACCTTCATCTATAATAGTGCCAAACACTATCATTTTACAAACTTATACTATGATCTGGAATGGTACATAAGAAGGAAGACGAGATCTTGCTAGTCGATCCCAATCAAAGGAAGTGACTAGACTACTTGGAGGAGGTACCAAAGAAATGAGAGAATTAACCCCTTGTGTTATAAGAACTGAAGGATTTTCCTCCTGTCTTGATGGAACAGGCAGATTGCCCCCAAGGTCATTAGAATCCGAAGTAACAAAAAGAACTTGAACAGTATCATTTTCACTCTCTTCGGGAAAGGTATGATTAGCTAAAGGTGAAATTGGGTCAACTGTTGCCTTGACCTGTTGACTTTGGTTGTGTATAGACTCATAAGATTCACTTTCAGAGAGAGTGGTTTCAACCGACGGTTGATTTAAGTCAGTTGATTTTTCTACTAGCGAAGGACCTAGGGAGAGTTTACTGTAACCAGATAGAAGTCGCTGCATTGAAGCAGGACAATTATCCAACACTCTTTTGGCTTCATCCAAAAAAGGACAAAGGTGAAGGGAATGGTTACCTTCACATAACCTACATGGAATCCTAACCTTTCCCTTCCATCCATGAACTTTACTACCACTAGCTGATGGTGTGTTACCAACATGATCTCTAGAGGTTGATGACACGGGATGGTGTGAACGGGGAAACCATTCTTTCAAGATCCAAGGAAAGTAAGGACAATATCGATGAAAATGGTCTCCCGCACAAATTATGCATGGATATTTGGCTTTCAGAGCAATGGTTGCTTGGTTTCCCCCTTGCGGAATTGGCTTCTTCTTCTTCTCCTTTCCTTTCTTCTTCTTCTCAGCCACCTGGTTGTTAGTATCACTACTTTCACCAAGCGAAGATGAAGAAGGGGAGGGAGAAACAAATGAGGAAGAAGGTGAAGGGTCAACTTCAGGATCAACTAGAGGTTGATTTTGTTCAATTGAAGGAGTACTTGATTGTGGAGAAACCACGACATTTTGAACCAAAGAGGTTGAAAATAGCCATACTGGCAGGCCAATGGTAAGTCTCGGGAGGGATAATGTAGCCATATAAGGAGCACCATTATTTCTAAAAGAAGGAAAAGGACTAGGATTCCCTTCAAAAGGGATTCCTTGGTCAGTGGACTCCGGATTTGTCTCCATATATCTCAACCTAAGATCAACTAAGGAACAAGGATGTTATTCCGAATTCAATTAATTTTAATGACACTTGGACACAACTTTGCTTTTTTAGTTTTTAAGAGTCGAGGAAAAGTTAAATATGACTCTAGTCTCCTTCGATTTTTAATGAGCCTGAAAGGACAAGTGCTCAGATGAACCTTTTCTTTTAAAGAGTCGAAAAGGAATGAAAGTGACTATTCTAGAAAATCTAGATAGAGGGATTACCAAACCAATCGCAAAACTGCAATATACACCTTGGTGATAAATTAAAGAGAAATTACCAAGGACTTATGTAGGGCAATCAATCTTTCTTAATGTTGTGTTCAGTGCATTGCGATCAATAAGGAGACAAACTCAGTTTCCTATGGATAAAGGATTTAAGCCTATTGTGGTCTCCCAATATATATGCAACGGTACAGGGAGCACAAATCCGTGCTAGCACTTGTCGTATCAAGGAGGAGGAATCACCCAACCTTCAATGAAAACGATAACCACTAGTTTTAATGACGCTGGAACACCTCTCTAGCCTAGACCTCCAGATATGTTGCATTAAGTTCCAAACAATTGTTAGATTCATTGAAATTCATTTTAAAGTTGATCTTGTTTAGAGTTTTCCTTTCAATGGTTCACCGCGTTATGATGATCTGAAATTCCTAATATGCAATCTACAATGATAAACAATCTTTGTTTATTTTGAGCAATGAAAATCCTAGCTACTAGGGAAAGAAAATTACAGTGCTTTAAGCAAAGAGCTAAGAGCACACACTATTGAATTTTCCTAAATCATCTTTTTACACACAAATCTAAAAAAAATGCTAAATGCAAATGCATGTATTTGTTTTCGTTCTCCTTAATGTGAAAAAATGCCAAAAAGGAAAACTAAATGCAGCAAAGATCTGAAATATTTCACTCAAAATGACATTTTCGACAATTTCTTCTTCAAAAGAGAAAGGAAGACTCAAACGACACTTTTCAATTTTGAATAAAAATGCTTTCGACACTTCGAATATAAAAAAATCAACCCAAATACATAAAGAAAAGTTCAATCAACTATCAAGGGAAGGAAGAATTCACAACACTCCTCTTTTTGACAGAAAAGGACAATTACGACACTTTTTGTATCAAAGCGACAAATCGATTTAAACAACTTTTCGACAAAGGATTGTAAATGACGAACAAATACACAAAAAAATTCACTAATCCTAATGTAATTGAGGCTGATCTAAGTGATGCAAGTAAGCTTCAGTAAAGAGGCACTGTTCATCAGCAAAACAACTAAACAAAACTGAAAACAAGGTCAAAAACCCTCAATTTCTAGAGTGGAAAAAGAGTTCAGTTAGTCATCGCACCTGGGCTTCACAGAAATAGAGATGCATTGCACTTAGTACACTCGGGAGGTGTGATGCATACTATGTTACAGTGGAAGACAGTGCGATGGTCCAGGGAGCACAACTGAAATTGGTTTTGGCTCAGATGTTCAGCTATTTTCAATGAGTTAGGCTGGGTTTTGATGAACAATAAAGAGAAAAGTATGTTGGAATGTCTTGAGAGGTTACTGAGCTATCAAAGGGCATCTAGATGTGCTTGTAAGTCAAATGTTTAATTCATAAACTAAACCAGAGATTGACTGAAGTAGCATTCATCTACTATGCAATTGCAAATCAAGAGCAGTTCAAAGGCTACCTGGCTGACTTCAGACTCTATCTATAGTTTATTAAACAAACAATAACAACAAACAAACATCTGTTCATTCCCCAGCAGAGTCACCAATTTGTTTCTGGGAAAACTAGTATTCCTAAAGAATGCTAGCCCTCTAGGTTTGGCAGCAACCCTAGAAACAACAGTTTAAAGCAATCCAATGATTTCTTCTATGTCTAACAGATAAGAGAAAGATAATGGAACCAACCTGGAACTTCCGCTTAATCCCTTGCTTGATCTCTCTCCCCTTTGACAGATCCTGCAACTCCTCCCTGTACTTAACACACTTGGAGAGTACCTGCACAAGTACAACAACAAAGAACCATCAAAGCATCATGATCTATTACAACATAAACATTACAGAATCAAATATATAATGAACAAATGATAGCATTCACAAATGATAACATTCACAATTGCACAATCATATGGAAGAAAACTTGAAGAACTTTATTAATAGAAGGGAGAATTACAACCCAGCTGTCTGATCCAGCATCATCCTCCCAACTTCAATCCTTCTTCACCTCATGAAATAGCAAGATCACACCAACAATACAATGCTCTTTCCTCAGTTACAAACTATCAACACTTCCTTGCAATTCACAATATTCCAACCTCTATATCTCTTGGATGAGGGATCCATTTATAGATGTGTGCAAGGGTGTGAGTCATCCATGGGGTTTGATTAGTGTCATTTCACTTGTTACAGTTGATTCCATAAGAGAAAGGATACCAGATGGTTTTAGATCCCTTATTCATCCTTGGGCGAATTCAGAGAGGCAAGTGGCACAGGAGAAGTTTCTAGAAGATTCCGTGAGCAACCACCTAGCAAACTATCTTGAAAATTTGTCCATCCTCGCCCATCGCACCCTATAGAAGGCCTAAATAGTAAGCATCACACCCTGGCAGTGTACCACTTAGTATGCATTGCAGTTTTCCAGTGGAGCTGTCAGTATGGTTCAATTTAGGCAATTTCTGGATGGTTTCTCAGATGGAACTTTTGGGAAATGATGTATTCAAATGACTATGCTCCTTTAGGGTATGAAACAACTCTTTTAGGGGTTGATGAGTCTTAATACATCGACATATAAATTTGGGGTTGATGTGCCCAAATATGTCTATAACAGTGGCTCAATACTCCTTAAGAGTAGGGATGGCGGAAGAATTTTGAACATATCAATAGAAAAAAAATATATACCCATAGTCTTATTGATAATAAACAGAGAGAGTTAGACGGGACAGGGGGGAACCAACATGGTACAGATAATCAATCAGTTTTATTTATAGTTGAAATAAAGATAGTGAAGTGATATAGATAATTGTATCCTTTCTTTTTTGATCATCCCAAAGCAATCTTGTTAAAGATGATCATATCCAAGATATTTGCGTGCTTCAGTAGACTCCATACTTGTTGTCCTTAGACATGTATTGTACTTTTATGCCATAAAGAGGATCATAAAGAGAGAACTAGGATGGCCTAGGAATGATCATGCAAGGGGGAGAAAGGGTGTTCTTAAAAATACTCACAAGGTGTTGTTCCCTGAGGGGAACAGAAAAATCAAACACACACAAAAAGTGTTGTTCCCTATAGGGAATAGCAGTTGTTCCCTGTAGGGAACATCAAAGAATAACACACATGAAAAGTGATGCTCCCTATAGGGAACAAAAACTGTTCCCTGTCAGGAACAACAACTTTTCCCTGTAGGGAACATCAAGGTAAAACACGCAACAAGTGATGTTCCGTATAGGGAACAATAGCTATTCCCTGTAGGGAACAACAAAGCAAAAATACACACAAAAAAGTGTTGTTCCCTATAGGGAACAGTAGCTGTTCCTTATAGGGAACAACAAGGAAAAAAGTCCACGCAAAAAGTGTTGTTCCCTATAGGGAACAACAGCTATTCCCTTTAGGGAACAACACAGGGAACAACAAAGAAAATACACACAAAAAAAGTGATGCTCCCTAGAGGAAACAACAACTGTTACCTGTAGGGGACAACAAAGAAAAATGCACACAAAAGTGTTGTTCCCTATAGGGAACAGCAAAGAAAAATGCACATGAAAAGTGTTGTTCCCTATAGGGAACATTAGTTGTTCCCTGTAGGGAACAATAAAGGAAAATGCACACGAAAAGTGTTGTTCCCTATAGGGAACAACAATTGTTCCCTGTAGGGAACAACAAAGGAAAATGCACACGAAAAGTGTTGTTCCCTATAGGGAACAGTAGTTGTTCCCTATAGGGAACAGCAAAGGAAAATGCATACGAAAAGTGTTGTTGCCTATAGGGAACAACAACTGTTCCCTATATGGAACAACAAAGGAAAATGCACACGAAAAGTGATGTTCCCTATAGGGAACAGCAGCTATTACCTATAGGGAACAACAAAGGAAAACAGGAAAAAAACTGACAAACAATCATCTCTACTGTCTAAGAAAATACAATCAAATATAAAGAAAACGAAAAAGTAATTTTATGTACAAGTTTCAAAAATGCATTCTTCATTGGACTGGTGTTGTCGAAGAGTTTCCCTCATCAGCGAGAATTTGTATCATGGAATCTTCACGTATCTGTTGGAAAAAGGATTCCCTTGTAAGCGGTTTGTGGTAGAGGCGTACTCCATGTCCATTTGCTTTAAAAGAGTAGCCAGACCCATCAATGGTGTCTAATGTAAGGGTGCCATTATCGTGCACCTCTTGTATCTTGTAGGGACCTAACCATCTAGTATGGAGTTTGCCCGGGAAATCCTAGAACCTAGAATCGTACAGAAGTGCCCAGTCACCTTCATGGAATATCTTTTTCTTGATGAGGGAATCATGTCATTTTGCTCTTTTTTGTTGAATTAGTGCAGTATGATAAAGAACTGATAGCCGGATTTCATCCAATTCATTGATTTGTTGTAGTCTGTTAACCTATGCTTCATTCAAATCCAGCCCTACTTCTTGGGCTATCCTTAATGTCTGAATTTCAAATTCTATGGGGAAGATAAGTTCTTTGCCAAACACTAGCTGATATGGGGAGTATCCTGTGGTATTTCTCCAAGTCGTGCGATATGCTCACAAGGATTCTGGCAATAGGGTAGCCCAGTCATGTCTATGTGAGGCGACTGCCTTTATTAGAATGGCCTCGATTACTTTTTTGGTACTTTCTACCTGGCCGTTTGCCTGCGGGTGGTATGGAGATGTGATTCTGTGCAAAATGTGATGATTTTTTAGCATAGCAGCAATCTTATGGCCTACAAATTTTGGCCCGCCATCCGTAATTATTTCTATGGGCAAGCCATACTGCATGAAAATTTGGAAAATAAAGTGGATTACTGTGTCATCTGTTGCCCTTGGTAATGCTTTTGCCTCCACCCATTTAGCCACATATTCTATTGCAACCAGTATATATGACTTTTGATTAGATGATGGATTTATTGGGCCAATGAAATCTAACACCCAGTGTTCAAAAGGTTCGATAACTAACTGTGGATGTAGGGGCATATCGTCAGACTGACCAGCGCAGCCCATTCTTTGGCAGCTATCGCATGCCTGGACAAATTTCTTGGCATCCTTAAAAATGGTAGGCCAATAATAGCCCATCTGTAAGACATTATGTCCAGTCCTGCGGTCTGCAAAGTGTCCACCGCAAGATCCATTGTGGCAAGCTTTTAGGATATCATAGATTTCGTCTTCTCTGACACACCTGCGGATATGCATATCGGCTCTTGTGTGAAAGAGGTATCCTCTGATCCAGGAGAACCGAGTGCTATGTTTCACTATTAATTTTCTTTCTCTGGGTGTTAGGTGCTTGGGTAATTTTTCCACTGCTAGGTAATTCATGACATCTACATCCCACAGAGTTTTCACGGTCACAGCAAATAGGTGCTCATCGAGGAACTGGTCTTCTATTGCCAATGCGTCATCTATTCTTGGCACACATGAGAGGAAGTCTGCCACTAGATTTTCCTTTCCTAGTCAATCCTTGATCGTTATGTCAAATTCCTGCAAAATCATTAACCATCGTGTCACTCTTCCATTCGTAATAGGTTTATTTGCTAAATATTTGATAACAGAGTTATCAGTGTACAAAACCACAGGTTATCTTGTTATATAGTGTCTGAATTTGTTAATAGCATAGATTACAGCTAGAAACTCTTTCTCGGTCACAGTGTAATTCAACTCAGCAGGAGTTAAACTTTTGCTGATGTAGTATATCGCATAGGGTTTCTTTTCTTCCTTTTGGCTAAGAACTACTCCAATGGCCATATCTGATGCATCAGATGAAATATGGAATGGTAAATCCCAGTTCGGGCCATGTAGTACTGGGGCTATTGATACTAGCTGTTTTGATTCTACAAAGGCAATGTCACATTTGTCAGTTCATATAAAATCGATATTTCTTGTCAAAGAATATAATGGTGTAGCAATTTGGGAGAATTTTTTTATAAATATTCGATAATATCCAGAAAATCCCAAAAAACTATGTACCTTAGTTTTAGTGTAGGGGGTAGGTTGTAAGAGGATTACCTAAATTTTTGTTGGATCTACTTGAATTCCAGCTGCTGAGATGTAATAACCCAGGATCAGGCCTTCGGTCATCATCATGTGGCATTTCTCGTGGCTTAAGCAAAGCCTAGTAGCAATGCATCTTTCGAAGACTTTGTCCAGTGTCTGTAATGCCGGCTCGAAGTCATATCCATAGGGTGTAAAATCGCCCATGTACACCTCTAATCCCTCGTTTATAAGGTCTACAAAAATACTGAGTATGGCTCTCTGGAATGTAGCAGTTGCATTGCACAGTCCGAAAGGTAATACCCTGTAAGAAAATGTCCCCCAGGGGCAGGTGAAGGTAGTCTTATCTTGGTCTTCAGGGGAAATTTGGATTTGGTTGTAGCCACTGAAGCCATCCAAGAAAGAGAAGAATTTTTTACCTGCCAATGTGTCTAGAACCTAGTCGATAAATGGAAGGGGAAAATGATCATTTTGTGTTGCTTTGTTAAGCTCTCTGTAATCGACACATATACGCCATTTCCCATTCTTTTTAGGAACCACAACTAATGGAGAAACCCATTTGCTATCAGATATAGGGTAGATGAAATTTACATCTAAAAGTATCTGTAGTTCATCTTTAACAACATCCTTTAGGTGAGGGTTTAATCTTCATTGAGGTTGTCGAATGGGTCTCGCATCTTTTTCAGTGTAGATGTGGTGCATACATAATTGGGGGTCAATCCCTTCCATATCTGGGTAATCCCAAGCGAAAGGCCCTTTATATTTCATAAGGAGTTGGATAAGCCTTTGTTGTTGGTCATCTGTCAGGTTTTTTTTATGTTTAGGACTTTCCTTGGTTCAATTTCAATGGGTTTGCTCTTATAAACAGTTGTTGTTGGTATTGTTTGGTCATTGATATCTTTTAAAGGATCTTCTTCAATTTCGTTATCCAGGGCTTCTTCAATCATGTGACATTTTAGATTAGATACGGTAGCTGGGTGGTTAATGTAAGTGTTAATAATGTCATCTTCTATTTGATTCTTAAATTCAGGAATCAGGAGCATCTGTTACAGTTAGTGGTGATTGAATATTTTCAGTTAAATATGTTACAGGTTGCTTCCTAGTTTTTATTATAGCTAGGCTTGGTTGAGCTGGAGGATATAAAGCTAGGTTCTTCACATTGTTTCCTCTGGCTATAGTCATACTGCCTGTTCGACGACTTATATAACATCTGCAGTCGCTAGAAAAGGTCTCCCTAATATTAGAGGATGTCCATCTAGCCGGTTTCTAGGATTAACAATTAAGAAATTTGTTGGGTACTCCCAAGAATCTACAGACACCATTACATCCTATAATGTCCCTTTTGGTTTAATAACTGATCAGTCAGCAAGTTCCAACAAGGTCATAGTTGGACCTAAGGTTGTGATGCCAAGTCCTTGACAGGTTGTTGTGGTGAGAATATTAATGGTTGCCCCTAGATCGACTAACGCATTGGGAAAGGAACATCCATTTATTTTTACTGTGACTATAGGGTTTTCTGGGTCCTCATATTTCACTGTTATCTCTCTTCCTAATAATAAATCAAACAAAGTTCTGACTACGTGGATAGTTCGTGTTGCTTTTATTTTCCTTGTAGGATTTTTGGTACACAATTCCTTAATGGTTTTTGCATAGATTGGAATATCCTGAATAGCCTGGAGGAGGGTTATTTTTACACAAAGATTTTTTGATTCTCCTAGGAGATCGAAATCGGGATATTCGATTGGGCAAGGTATAATCAATCTTTCTGGGAATGGTGGGGAAGAGGTAATAGTTGTTCGTGGCTTTTTTGTTTGACTATATTATCCCTTTGAGGTGTTTGTTCTATAGGTAGTGGTTCTTCCAATTTTATATTTTTATCCTCCTCTGACTCGATTATTCGTCCAAACTTCAATTTAAGTTCATTACACTCTCTCAACTCAGTTTCTAGATCCAGCCCTTCATTAATTTGTACCGACTAGACTAGTCTGTTCTTGGGATTTGGGTTGGGCTAGGCTGGGAGCCGTGGTCGTAGACTAGGTTAAGGATTCTACTGCAATGTGTAAGGTGTTGGTAGTGTAGGTTGAGACGGGGGGAATGTTCCTGCTGGCTGTTTCATAGGTCTTTGCTAGCTTGATTACCAGTTTTGGTTTTGTGAAGTGGATGGGGACCATTGATATGGATATGGATTGTTCTACTAGAATGGTGGAAAGTAAGAGGAATTTGGCCACCTATTGTTTGGATTTGACTTATTGGACCAAGGTGGCATAGAAAATGTTTGTGGTGGCCAATTAGGAAAAGGTGGTTGGTTCTACCATGTAGCCCCTATGTATTGCTGAGAATTATATTGTGAAGGTTGAAAGAATGAAGATGGGTCGGTAGGCATACCTGTTTGGGGTGCTTGCCATTGGCGACGTTGATTTAATAGGTAGACTGGTTCTGCTTCTTCCTCTGCCTCTTTGAAGACCATTTTTAATCCTGGGAGCGATGGGAAATTTTCTGTGGCATGTTCTTTAGTGCATATGGCACAAGTCTATACCATATCTAGTGGGCATTCTTTATGACTATGTTTCTTCCTGCATCGAGGACAAAAAATAACCAGGTTTTATTCTGCTTCGACCTGCTTCTGCTTGGATTGCATGATGTCTAATTGTGTTGTCAAGGTTCCTAGGATATCTGTTTTGAAATCTTGCAACACGTTGCCGATTTCAGTACGAGTAATGAATCCACCAGATATTTTTTTGTCCCTGGTGATCATATCACATTCAGCTGGTTTCAGTCTTGTACTGCCCCTCGAGCACCTAATACACAAATAAATAATGTTAGCATAGTCTTCTTGATAGATATCAGCTTTACCCAGTCTTGTACTGCCCCTCAAGCACCTAATACACAAATAAATAATGTTAGCATAGTCTTCTTGATAGATATCAGCTTTACCCACGATATTTAATGTCTCTATCCATTGGTATTTCATCCCTTTAATCAGCGTGGTTTTTAGCACATTATCAGGCAGAGGCAGATTTGCGTAGGGAGACCTTTGGAGGTTATATTGGAAACGCTCCACATACTCTACCAAAGTTTCACTAGGCCTTGCTACCATTTGTAATATCTCATCTTTTAGTTCTCTAGATCTGCAATAATCTTGATATTTTTTAAGGAAGGTAGTTTTCATTTAGTCCCAATCATTGATGGTGCCTCCACCCAGTCCCATAAACCAACGCAAGGTTGCTCCCTTTAAACTGGAGGGAAACAGCTTCAGTTTCTGGGGGTTGGTGGTGTAATCATAACCTCGACATAGGACGTCGAACTCAAACAGGAATGCATCTGGATCTTCTGAAGTGAGTCCATGAAAGGTAGGAATATTTTGTAGAGGGATATCTTTCATGGGGGTGTTGACAACTGTGTCAACAGTAGGATACTATAATGTAGAGGTCTGGGGTGTTTGTGGATTATTGGCCATTTGATCAAAGATATGCAGTACCCTTCCAGGATCTCTGGAGCTAGAGAGTTATCCCTAGGATGTCTAGAAGAGGCAGGAATGATCCTAACATCACTCCCTTGATCTGGGACACTAGGTGTCCTCTGCTCAATTACTACCTCAGGGGATCTTGGTTCCTCTGTTTCCCCTGTTTCTCCCCCTCCTTCACGGATGTTGCAAGAATTCCCTTCTTGTGAGGGAATTGGTCGTGAATTTTCAATATCTTGAAAACTATGCTCAATCCCTTCAATTTTAATGTGGACCTCAGTGTAGGCTACAAATGGAGACCTTGTGGCCCGAAGGGAGACAATAGGTTGTCTAGAAGCAACAGTCCAGGGACCTACTGATGGCTGAGATTCAACTTTTCTTAAGATGTCGTCGATAAAAATTGATCGTCCAAGGGTCACCGGTCCCTTAGATTTTTCAAGTTTGGGGTGTGGGATTGTATTTTTTTCTGGTCTTTTCTTCTTAGTCATTGATGCAAAAATTCAAATGTTTATTTCTACCTTAAATTCCTAGCAATTTTGATAGAAAGCGGGCGGGGGAGCAGGCATTTTACTTGCTCCGTATGTAGGTTCTTACCTTCCGTTTTTAATACCCAGTTCTCTCTCAACAGACAAACATCAAACACCTACTTCACCTCTCTGTAATTGTGTTGAAAAGCAGGCGGAGGAGCAAGCACTTAACTTAATCATTACGTAGGTTCTTACCTTCCATTTTCAATACCCAATTCTTTCCCAACAACAATTTTCAGATATACATCACTCTTTGTAAAATGGCGACACTCTCCCCGGAAATGTTGCCAAAATGTTGGCTGAAAAAAGGTGTCTTTGAAAACTCCTAATTACCCCACATTAATCATCAACCTGGGCAAGTCCTCTTATTCCAAGAGTGTACACAATATGTGCATGCTATGAATCAAGAGAGTAATGTTTCTTAGAATGAAGTATAAACCTTTGATGCAAGAGTAAACAGATGCACTTATAAAACTCTAATTGTAACTTTTAAAGGAAATATTGCATCTAGGCATCAAGACTTAATCCTCTACTGAAATCGTAATCAAATCTCACATAAGCAATTCAATTGACAATAGTATCAACCGAGAGTGTAGGAGCAATGACCAATCTCTTCTTAGCTGATTCTATCTAAATCACACTCAATCCCAATTAAGCAATCCAAATGGAAATGATGTCAACCGAGAGTTCAATAGCGATAACCAAACTCTTACAACTGATTAAATCAATAAGATTCACTGTCTTAACGGCTAAATAATTTAATCTACAATAAGTGTAAATTGAATCAAATGACAATGCTGCAAAACATGTAATGAAGATGTACTATTTCAATACAGGAAAGAGGTAAATAGCGAATAAGATAAACTCATAGAAAATGGGAAAATTATCAAACTTATGAGAATCATAAATATATAACACAAGGAAGCAGTTTAATCCACCAGAGGTCGGGCCCTTAGCCACTAGCGAATACTGCTGAGCTACTTCAGAGAATACGAATAAACAGCAACGCAAATTATATATTAACCATTGAACTTAGTCTCATTACAATACGGTTGTGTTCTCCAATAGCACAAGTCTGTAAATTAGAATTACAATTTGAAATAACATAGATCGATCCCCTTTTCTCCTACAATCTTTTTCTTTTATAGTCAGAAAGAGGTAAAAGATAAATGTTATCCCTCAAGATCTCCCAATCTTGAGGGATTCACAATTGAATTTTATCTTCAAACACCCTTAATATTTGGCGTTGATCCTCCTGATTTGTCCTCTGACCTGACCGCAACCAACGCGCTCCATTCTTCCTTTGTTGGTTTATGCTGTTCTGTCGCTAGGGAACAACAACTGTTCCTTTCATGATTTTTCTGCATAAAGAGGAGTAAAAGTTAGTTACGATGGCTAAATCTTAACTGAGAGTAGTTCATCCGTTTCTTATCATAATCCGTCAATATGTTAGCGTATCAAGATATGAAAGAGATAAGAAAAGAGGAAAAAGGTGATGGAATTAAGAGTAAATATATACCCATTTCGTAACACAACAAATACTCTCCTTTAATTTGTTTTATGATTAATTCAACATCCCCTTGAATGGATATTCTCTTAGCACCTAATTTTTTCAGTAACTGCAATCCTAATATAAGGGCTTCATACTCTGCTATGTTATTGGTACATTTGAAATTGAGCTTGTATGAGTGACCCTCTGCATGATTGTTTCTTGTGTTTACCACCCATACTCCTACTCCAAAACCATCTTTGCTGCAAGATCCATCAAAGTTCATGTTCCAAATAGGTTCAGGAAGAGTATTTGGTTCTATTGTTTGTGTTTGGTTTGGATCTGTTTTAGAAATTTTAGTTTCAGCATTGATCACCTGAGTGTTGAAGTCTCCATCATTTTAAAGAATGAAAGAGTCTAAATCTGAGTGGACAAAGTAAAGTGGAGAGTTGTGAGGCTTCTCTTGACTACTCACCATGGATTTCATCAAATTTTCCCTATATAATCTTCTTTGCTACCCAAAAACTGGTATAGTGGCAAAGGTCATATCCATCTGTAGGGTACCTTGTAATTTTTCTCCCCATGAGTGTGACAACAACATGTCATACTTAGGGGGAATAACTACAACCACTATGTCCATTACTAGAGTTTTGGCAGGGATTTGAGCTAAAGTAACACATAGGTCTTTGATGAGACCTAGGCATCTTACTTTGCTGGAATCAAAAGAATACAAGTATTTGTAAGGTCTGGTAATGTCAAGTCCTAATTTCTCCACAACAACTTTAGGCATTAAATTGTGTGAAGCACCTGAATCCAACATAGCATTATGGAGAATCTTGTCAGGAATATTTAGGCTAACATAGAATGGAGGAACTCCTTCCTGTGGTTTTCCCTCAACTTCTAGTCCAAATAAGAGTTCAGGTTGGTCATCATTTAGATTTATAGAATCTATTTTTTCCCCTATGTTTAGAGCTTTCATCACTTGGGGTCTGTCCATGTTTTTGTTCATTAGCTTTGTTAGAAGAATAGGAATTTTCATCTTTACTAATTGATTCTCAATGTTGAACGATGTTTGAATCTTAACCAGGTTGGGAAGTTCAGATTGATTTGTAATTTATTTTGTCATATGCTCTTTTAGCTGACTTATGGTTGGGGTATCTATTTGAGTAGTTCTAGAAACACTGTCAACTGTCTTTTTGATAGGAATTTCCACTTTATTTTTACTAGAATTATCAATAGTTTTCTTAGGAAGACTTTCTGTGGTTTTCCTAAGGATAGTTTCAGAGGATTTTTTAATAGGATTTTCAGAGTTTTTGTTGTTGACAATGTCTGGATTGTTTTTGATCCTAAGGTTATACTACCTATGGAATTCCGTGATGGAATTTTCGAAACCTTGTTTATATTCATCTCATTCTTCAGAGTCTAGTTCAGTTTGAGCTAGGAGAAAAAGTTCTTACTCCTCTTGAGTGAGAAAAATTGTTTCATCATCATTTATTCCCATCATATTTATTTGATTATCATCCAAATATTCAATAATATTACCCTCATCATCAGTGTAGTTTTCTTGAAAAGGAGCCCAAACCTGTTGGTTTGGACCCTTTTGTTCTCGTTGTTTGATTTGGGGAACATTCCTTCTAAAGTTTTGGTTTCTATTTTGAGGAGAATTTTGGTTCTCTCTCACTTGAGTTTGGCCATTTATGTTTACTCTTTGCATCATCTTTTCCACTACCCTCACTAGATTATCAATTTTATGATCAAAGGAAGAAGTGGAAGGCTCTTCTTTAATGGTAACCTCATGTTCAGAGTTTAGTTTTGCCTTCTTGGCTAAGATGTTAGCTTCAATTTTTATAGCATTATCTTGCATTTCTTCCAAAGTTGTCGAGTCTCTCTCTCTCTCTCTCTCTAATTTTATATTCCATGTCTACATCAAAATAATCAAGAAGCTAGGTTAGGGGAGGGCTTGATGTCTATGGGAATGGCATTGTAAACAGTATTAAAGTGTTCACAGTATTCTTCCACAGTTTCATTTGGATTTATTTTCAGTCTTTTATATTCATTTAGGATTTGAAGTGGATTTTTCTTGATTTCCCATCTAGCTAAGAAAGTTTGATGGAATGCATCAAAGTTAGCTATACTTCCTGCAGGTAAACTCCTAAACCATTTTTTGACATCACCTCCTAAACTTTTAGAAAACAATCTCATTTTTACATCAGCTTCATCTACTTCTTGAAGGTCAAACACATCATTCATTCTATCCACATGTTGTTGAGAAGTATGAGAACCAGTGTTATCAAAGGTCAGAATTTTAGATTGATAATCTCTAGGCATAGAATTTAGCTAGCCTGGTAACACCAAAGGTGCAAACCTACCTACCATAGTTGGTCTAAAAGATTGATTGGAAGATGGTCTTGTGGTAGGTGTTGTTGTAATAACTACAGGGATAGTAGGAATAATAGTATGAGATATCACAGGTGAAGAAGTAAAGACTATGGAATAAGTGGGACTAGGGGGTTGTAGATTAATAAACTAAGAAGATTGGTTGGACAAAGAAGCTGCTGCAATGGTTAAAGCTGAAAATTCAATAGATTGTTGAATATAAGCTTCATCAATGGCTTGGTTTAAAGTTGAAACCAGATCCTGTAATTTATCAAATTGATGTAGGGATTCAAGATCAGGATCTATTTGAAAAGGTTGGGTTTGGTGTATATGGTTGCAGTATGGTTTTTTCAATGACAGTCTGATCTACAAAAGTATCAGATTTTGATTTAAACAAACTATGTTAGAAAGGCAAATCAAACTCTATATCTTGAATAGTTTCAAATTTCTCTAGAAGAGAGTTAGAAATTAACAAAGGAATATTCTCAGGAAGAGAATTGAACCTAGACAAAGGACTATTTCTACCTTGACTCTCTGTAAAACTTTTCTTTCTCACAAACTTCTCTGGACTATCTACAAATTCAGTAGGGTTGGGATCAGGGTGAGCTCTAGTGAAAATTATTTTGGGAGCCACTTCTATTAAAATTCATCACACAACTAATAAAATCGAAATTAAAAGAAAACTTCAATATATACAAGATAACAACCTCAGATCATGTATTTCATAATGATATATAATATTTAATTTATAGAAGTAATGATTGAATACCAAGGAATAATTATATCTAAAGAGTTTTAGTCCCCAGTATGGTCACCACTATGTTGTCGTTCTGTATTTTTGAGGTTGAGGGAGTAAACACATAGGCCGACATCAAAACCACTTTGGAAGATGGGATCTAGCGTTGCCAGATTCAAAGATGGATCTCTCTGTAAAATATAGCTTTATTTTATGTGGATTTTAGGCCAGTTATCACTGTACTGATTATTTTGATTGAATGGTTTGGTTGATTTAAGTGTTATAATTCCATTGGGCTATGGAGTCAAAAGATTTAACTAGATTTGACATCAAATTTTAGAGGAGTTTCAATGGGAAAGCTAGGTTGTACTATTTGGATCTTTTCAAAAATGCAGACGGATTATGAGAGAACATAAAAGTAAGATTCGGTGGAAATCAAGGAGAAATTAAGAATTCCTTAATTTGACTTCAGTGGAAAACATGAAAATTACTAACATCCAGAATAGGGTGCTCTAAATAAAAAATCCTATTCATCACAATTTTTGTTAAGTAATTAAGATTTTAGAGTAATAGAGAAATAAAAACAATGTTTAAACAAATAAACTAAAGAAACACATCACCATTTGGTACACCACATGAATCCTATGAAAACATCCTTGTATTATTGAAGCTCCAGTAATTTGAAAAATTACAATATGTAGAGGAAATTACATTAAAAAGTCAACCCTTAATACTTCAAGCAGTGAAGTATTTATACTAATAATTACAAAATCATTGTCTCAACAGACAGTATATTATTAGCCTAATTACAAACAATAATATTTATCTCTGGCAGAAAAATAGGCCACGTAAAGAGAAAGATGGAAAGGTGGCTCTGTTTTTGTGGATTCAGTTGCTAAGTCAACTTGAAATTGTGTTGTGTTGATGTGCTGACTATTGTGCTAGCTGATGTGCTTGTCATTGTCTTACTACGCCTCAATTACCTTTTTAATATAGTAAATCTCAAAGCTCTTCCCATCTCCTTTCATCTGGTATGGTCAATTTAATTACCCTCTGGTAAATTTCATTGACCTTTGTGTATTTGTAAAAAGTTGGCTTCAATATAAAAACATGTTTTACCTCATTCTATATATAGAAATCATTTGACATGGTTTCCAAAAATTCTTTTGTTTTCATACTACCCTTTATCCCACTGAACTTGACACTGCTTCTTTCCATTTCCTTCATCTTCAGGACATAGTCTTCCTGAATGATCAATTTATCATTTATCACATAAATGTTGGGTAGCCCTTTCTAGATTAATGCTTCAATTCTGTTGCAGAACCTGTTAACTCCCAACTCCAATGTTTCACACCTTTCCTCCAATTTTATAATGAGGTTCCTTTTGGTCAAAAATTTCTTGACTTCTAAAATAGTGGCAGTCCTGTCACTGATTCCTAATTTTTCAAGTTCATATTTGGACTTAGAATTCAGGAATCTAATAATGTTGGAGGCTTCTGTGAGAATTTTTCCAAGCTTCTCCCTTCCCTAAACAATGGTTTCTGTAGATTTTTCTATCAATTCCTTCTGCTCAAAGATGATTTAGATAAATGGCCAAATCTCAATGGTTCATAGAATCTAGAATACCCATCCAAATGGTTTCCTTCGCTTGGGCCAAGGTCTAACCAATTTAGGTATCGATTTCTACCTTTTGCAACTTCTCCAACATTCTCTGTTGTTTTTGCATTTCAGCAAGATGGGAAGTTTAAGCTCTATCCTTTTGTACTTCTAGAGCTTTGAGCTACCCCTACAAATTCTTGATCTCTTCTGATAGGATGGGCATGTTCTCCAGTGTCTTTGTTACCTGTTCAACACTTCCAGTATGAGTGGAAGAAGTAGTTACAGTGTTTTTCCAGTTGCTGGAAGCTGAGAAATGGGTATGGCCCTATACTACTAGTGTAGGGGCCTAACAGGCATCCAATGGGACAATGGCCATCTTCTGACTCTATTCTTTCTCCTTTATCATCTTCTCCAATTCTGCCTCTTTCTGTCTAATCTGTATGTTCTAATCTATAATCAACTTCATCATGTCAGCCTTCTGTGCCTCATTTTCTTCAATGTCCTTGGCTAAGGGGTCCTTTGTGGCTGGCAGCTTAGGCTTCTTTCTCAATGCTGCAATGTCCAAATTTTTCTTCTTGATAATCTCCTCTGCAACATTGACATATTTAGGGCCATATCCTATATTTACCACCAAATCTTCCAAAGACCTTATCCATTTTCAACTGAGATAGAATATTGGTAAATGAAACTTGCAACTTGGACAATGACATAGCAGTGTTAGTTAAAGTAGAAGATATCATCTAACCAGTCTGCTTATGCATCTCTATTTGATCAATGGGATGTATATCTTTGGTGTTCAACTCAAATGTAGTGTTGTTGTAGTCTACTGATGTTTTTGGATGTGGATTCTGGGCCTCAAGAGAATCCATTTGCATCTTCCCATGCTCTGTGTCAAAAACTGTTAACATTCTGCTCTGGTTGCTGGAGGTCTGCTTCAAAAACTGATTATAGGTACTGTTTTTAAGAATCTCATTCTTAAGCTTAATCTCTCTATACCTATCAAAAACTGTCTTTTCCTTCTCTCCTTGGACATTATGTGAATCTAGCTCTGCTTCCTTCTGACCTTGTGATGATGAAGGTCCAGTACAAGATGTTACAAATTTTCTACTTGTAGGTGGTGAGTCTATAATTATTATGGAAGCTTACTCTTCTGTCTCTTTGTCCACATCTATCCTAGTAGTCAATTTTGTCCTCTTCTTGTAACTGATCCTGAACTCTTTGGCCTCACTTCCATTGGTTGATGATTATCCCTCCTCCCTTTGTATTTTTCTTTGTTTCTCCTAAGGAGTGGGAGTCTGCAAACTGGAAGTAGAAAAGAGTTTTTCTTCAGCTTCCTACAAGGTGTTTTTTGTGCATTCCAACTGATTTGCATATTTTTCTATTTCGTTCCTTGCAGTATGGATATAGGGAGTACTTTTATTTTCTACTGTGAGCTTTGACATAATGCCACAATGGTCATAAGACCATGTAAAACCCTCGCTGAACTTCATTTCTTTAAGCATCTTGTCTGCTTCTTCACCCTATTTTCCTAGTATTACATACAAATGGGCCCACTTGTGTCTTTATTCAAAACCTTGATTTCTTCTTAGCCACTACAAAATGAATGTCATCAGAATTTAACATCTGTTTTATGTATTCCAGGGAAAAAATACTCATAGGGAGGTATTTAGGGAGTTTGTATGGTGCCAATTCGCATCCATAAACTTTGATTTCTGTGTAGTTTTGGTATAAATACCAATATCTAGTCTTAACTTGATCTTTTAGATGAAAACTTCTTTTGATATATTCAATAAATATGGGTTGTGTGGAACTGTTAAGGATGTTCATGGATGGGTGACAAAATTCCTCAATAAACTACTTGTAATAAAATTCCTATTGTTCTTTCATGACCAATGAAGTCCAAAAGATCACTGGCTACTAGTTTCCTACATCATCAAGCTTCTGCATTGCAAAATTGAACTTATCTGCTTGATAATAAAGGAACATGTACATTAAAATGGAGGTGTACTTAAACACCTTCTCTGTGGGAAATTTTAGAAATTTCACATGAATGCTATCAGCAAAGAATTGACTAAAATTGAATACAATGGATGGCTTACTATATGTGGAAAATATGGAGAGGAAACCTAAAATGGGCTCGTCTACCCACTGATCAGAATAATAACCCAAAATATAGGAAATTATGGATATAATTTGCTTGGCTTAATTAGGGAAGATGGGGGAAGGATATGGAGGATTATTCTTAGGTAATTGAGCATTATTAGGAAAGAAAATATCGAAAATTTTAGCTTGGGTAGCGAAATCCAGCTTTTGATAAAGCTAGGTGTGGGCTTCTAAGGAGAAAGGAGCAGTATTTTCCACAGGAGATACTGGGATCATTTGGTCTATAGACTGAGCAATAATGGTAAAGAGGATGTCACTAGATGGGGCCATGATATCTCTTTAGGTAAGGACATAACATGCCTGACATTTTCTGTTAAATTTTGGGGCTTTGAAGGTCAGAGGGAAGATATAATGGGGAAGATTGGACTCCTAGAGTCCAATTTCATCAGTTTTATCTGCATGCTTGTCCTCCAACCAAGAGTATAACTCTGAAAAGTCACAGTCACATTGGGTTTCATTAATCTGATAATCCCTATCGTCCGAAGGGATGTGATCTAAATCTATGGAGGGAGGGATCAAGGGATTAACACTTATATCTTGATTTTTTCTCTTGGGAGGCATCATTGTATTAGCAAAAGATAAGAGAAATTGACAAGAAATATTACCGGGAAACAGTTGGGGTAACGAATTGTCAGACGAAGGAGACAAAACACTGTCAATTTAGATTTGGTCTTGGTCGAGGAAAATCTCTAAGAAGGGTTTTGTACAAAAGCTGTTAGTTACAGAGAATGAGCAGTAAAAATAAGAAGATTGATAGCTTCAGAAGCTTTTAAACAATGTTGTGAAAGTGTCGTTGGAAATGGAGTGGGACCGTTAAGTTTGAATGGTTACTCAGGAATTGAATTGAGTGTCAAAGGGCTTTTTTTGTCAGGAGTGCATTTTTGTGGACAACAGCTAGGTGACGTGGTGAGGGTTGAGTGGAGTTAATGTCATGGTAGGGACATGGTAAAGCATGTGAAGGGAAAGCGGTTTTAGAGGGGGTAGAGGCTGGTAAGTAGTTTCGGCCAAGGGGGGTGGGTGTGTGAAATTGGGAGATGCTGCCACGTTAGGATGGGGCCCAGGGGAAGAAACAACTTTTCTGGACCCACCCGATGGTAAAGGCAGGATGGAGAGGGTGGGCCAAAGGCAAATGAGGGTTGTATATGGTGAGGGATGGGTGATCCCAAAGCTCTGATAGTGGCGTTGATTAACCGTATATGAAAAAACAAGATTTGTTTGTATGCGCCTTTATGTTTTGCCTTTTTGACTTAGGATAAAGGTTTAGGAATAAAATCATGAAAAAACACTTTATCCCATTGTAGCCGTTTGCCTTTTTACCATATAATTAAAACTTAGGATATAAATGGCATGGGCATATATTTATAAAAACCATATAATTTACCTACCCTTAACTAAACTAACATTTTATTTTTTCGAAAGGGTGCACTTAAACTAGCCAACCCACATTATTTTCTTTTATACAAAATGAAAAAATATCTAAATACTACCACTTATTTCTCCTATTGATTCAGATTAAAAAGTTGAATCAATGTCATTTTCTACCTAATTACTGATTTACCAAGATTAGATTGTGGGGAAAATCGTTATTCTCTAACCCAATTTACAGAAATTTAGACAAGTTTAACCATGATTACACTCTATGATTAAACAAGTAGCTAGACATTGTGGCATTTTGAACAAGTTGCACACAACCTTTATTTAACAATGATGAAGAAAACTATATATCAGTAGTGGCATTTAGACTTGCAACATTTTCAATATTATTCCTTTTTTCCTTTTTTTCTTTTTATGGGGTTCTATTTTTCATTCCTTTTCCAACATTTTTGTTTTTCCTCTCTTTTATTTATACCCTCTTTTCATTTTTATTCTATTTTTCTTTTATCTCGAAATCATGGCAAATTGACAATTATTTACAGTATAAGATTCCTGAGATACAATACTCA
The DNA here is from genome assembly GCA_031772625.1 of Pinus tabuliformis. Taxonomy (NCBI): domain Eukaryota; kingdom Viridiplantae; phylum Streptophyta; class Pinopsida; order Pinales; family Pinaceae; genus Pinus; species Pinus tabuliformis. The sequence goes on from CM062818.1 coordinate 951,207,569, forward strand.
AATACCTTTAGATCCTATAAATTATAGGACACTAACACATTGCATAGGCCAAATGACATGATTAACCATTCATAAAAATATTCCCTAGTTTTGAAGGTGATTTTCTAGGTATCTTCTTCTTTGACTCAAACCCAGTGATATCTAGACTTAAAGTCTAGCTTGGTGAATTATTTGGATTGTTGCAACTAATCTAGTAGATCATCTATTCTAGGTAGCAGGTACCTATTCTTGAGTATAATTTTGTTTAGCACCATGTAATCGATGTACATCCACCAAGTCCCATCCTTCTTTAGCAAAATGATGATGGGTGACCCACATAGTGGAATGACACCCTATTTTAGTAGATTCTACAACTACTTCTTTACTTCACTTGCTTCCATAATGGATAACCCATATAGCCCAATGTTTGGCAATGGGGAGTTTGGAAATATTTGGATCTCGTGCTCCATTTATCTCTTGGGTGGTATCCCTTTAGGATCCTAGAACACATTCCTATATGCCTATAGAAAATATTCCAACTATTGTTTATGTTTGTTAGTACACCTCTCTAAGGATGAATTTTCTTTCACTGGCTCTTCTACGAACTGATTTTCTCTTAAAAAAATAACACACACTTCTTTCTAGAATTGATTAGTTTCTTGGCTTGGTTGGCACTTACTAATCAAAATTTTGACTTTCCTTTATGTGCATTGATGGTGAAGGATTTCCATCCTTGATGAGGTGGGAGTGGTTGGCTCTTCGCATGAAGATTACATCTTGGGTGTACACATACGGACTTGCAAAGACCATTCCACATACATCAAGGGAAACTAAATCTAGTTCTACTTCATAAATAAAATCATCACTAATAAGAAATCTAATTTTGTGTTGTTTGGTTACCTTTATTTTCGCATCCTTATTTACCCATAACAATGGATATGGTCTTGCATGATCGCGAACTTCTAATTCCAATGTGTTGACTAGTTCTGTTGCAATGATATTTTCCTATGATCCTAAGTCCAACATAGCATCAATATTTATCTTCTTAACTTCTATCTTTATATACAAGAGTCTAGTATTTTTGTTCTCTTCATATTTTGAAAGATACTCAGATTCACCTCCTTCTACACTCATGTCAAAACAATATTATCATCCATGTTTGAACCACTTTCAACCTATTTGCTCGAATAAATGTCCATGAGGTTCTTCCTATTAGCAACTTTCTTTCCTCTTATTGGGTTAAGCTTTGGATACAACTTCCAACACTTCTCCTTTGTATTACTATCAATTTTATAATGGTTGCAATGGTTGTTGGGATCTTTTCACTAGTGTGATGTGGTTATCATCTTTCTATATTTCCCCCTTTCCACTTTTTATTCCCCTCCTCAGAAGCATCTTGATTCTCTTTTTTCGTGGACCCACTTGATTTTCCTTTATTTTGTCCTTTGTTCTCCAGTTATTGTGCTTATACGCATGCCTCATCCACTGATCTAGGCTTTGAAAAACATCACTTTCTTCTGCAAATAGATGTGTAGACCCCCCAGATACTTGAGGAGTACATTTGGGTTCTCTAGTGAGATACCCAACTTTATTGCCATCTTTCTAAACTATGTGGTGCACTCATGTACACTTTTCCCTTGCTTCTGCCTGAAGTAATGCCACCAAATCCATTGGTCCTTTAGATACTTGATAGGGTAAAATTTTAACCTTATGAGGGTCTTGAAATCCACCGACTTAGTCATTGGAGGATATCCCTATAACCTTAAGGTATTTGTGTGGCTTTCCCACCAAGTTATGGCATGGTTCTCTAATTTTAGCTAAGAAAATGAAAGCTTATGATCTTCCTCTATATGATGAAGACTAAAATAAACTTCTAATTCTTGCAACCAATGATTTAGCTTAAGAGTGTCAATATCACTTTTATATGGCTTTATTTTGACCTTTTCTTCCATTTTGAATAAGGATCGTGAGTGGTTCATGACACTCGAATTGGGTTGATCTTTTCTGGGTTCTTTCTGCAGCTTCTTCTCTGTTTCTTCTCAATTTATTGAACATCTACATTAGAACCTCCATTTTCTTATAATAACATGAGCTTATTACTTAGGGACACCATGAGGAGGCTCACATTATGTTTATATCTACAAATTTTGCTTCTATGCACAAAAACCTCTCCTCTATAGGATCATGGGGGTTATTCACATATTTGTCAGCCATGACTAGGGTTTTTGACTTTTGGCTAAACTGATATAGATCCCTTGCAACTCCCCACACTATAACCAACTAAAATTTCTCTAACACCAATATGGTTTGTAAACTACCATGGATATTCCATTGGAAAGTTCATCACAATAGATCTAATAAAATTATGCTTAAAATCTAGAATCTACACTATGAGTGTTTATTTCTCCTTAGATTTATGGACCTGTAAATTGATATTTCTTCTATATGGATGTAAAATATAATTATGCAAAAAATACTAAACAATAAAATGAAACTCATAAACCACAAATTAACACAAGATATATGTTAGGTCCCTATAATATTAGTATAACCCCCTTATTGTTATTGTTATTATATCCCCCTATTGTTGTTGATGTGCCCATGTAGCCCCCATATTGTTATTGTTGTGCCCTTACATTATTATTGTTTTGTAATATTTGATTATATTATGACCCCTTAGACTCCTATATATACTAAGGATGTCATGTCATTTGAATCATCTAACAATTGTTCATTTATGTAATGTAAAGGAGGTTTCCCCCTCAAAGAGGATAATTTTTAATTCGTTGATTTATCTTTTCTTCAGTTTTGTGAGATGGTTGCATAAAATTTGGTATTCTAGGTTTTCACTGCTTCAAACAAGACATCCTATAATTCTCGCTATAACATGCTTTCTACAAAGTCTCAGAAGCAGAAATTTTGATCATGTGGATACGAAATCTTAGTGAACTTCATGTAGAAATTTCAGATCTTAGTTCGCTATATTTTCTGAGATATGATCCGAAGAAGTTAGGGTTTATGCATGTCCATAATCTAGTATCAAACATGTGACCTAGGTAAAATAATCATAAATTTTGTTTCAAGCATCATATTTGAATTCCGTAAAACTTGAATTTAAGAGCATAGATTGTAGTTTTTTTTGTAGCAATTTCAAGTGCGAAGGATGAAACAGTGACATGTGGAAACCTGTACAAGTTTTCTCTACTGAAATAATAAATAATCAAGTCATCATGGGAGATTTGGGATAATTTTATATTTAAGAATCCAATATTGGTCTGAATTATGAAGTTGGAAAGAGAGCTCAGATTGATACCCCAGGACCAAGTTTCAAACCTTCGGAGGCTGAAATTTCAGAGATACAATAGTTTCAATATCAAGCTCCAAAAATGAAGAAAAAAATTTGTATTTTTTAAAAATTCGCATAAGGTCTGCTTGAAAAAATTGTCTAAAGTAATTCAAAGGGCATAGTAAAACATAGATATCATTATTTAGTTCCAATATGTCTCAAAACAAAATTGGATGCTCCTAGTAAGCAACCAGAAAGCTCTACTATGACACATGAAGAAGAGGAAGAAATGCAACATGATATATGAAAATTACATGACCAAGTGCAACAAATTTCGCTCTCAAAAAGAGTAACCAAAAATGAAATGGAAGCTAAGATGGATGGTTTGAAGAATGGCTTAAAAGTAGACATGGAAGTTTTCAAGGATGGATTAAAATCAAACATGGAAGGTTTGAAGGATGGATTAAGAGCATACATGGAAGCTAAGATAGATGGTTTGAATAATAGTTTAAAAGAAGATGTGGAAGGTTTGAAGGAAGGTTTGACAAAGTTGCTACAAGAAATGCTTCCTAATTGTGAAAAGGTATTCCATGAAACTCATGAAGAGAACAAAAGGAATGTTAATCATGATTTTATAGACTTTAACTTTAGATTGAATACCAACAATATTTCAAAGATCGATATGGGGAAGTTTGATGGAAAGGATCTAGTAACATGGATACTAGAGATGGAGAAATATTTTGATCTACATGATGTGCAACACACACAAAAGGTACGCATTGCATCTTTATATTTTGAATCCAAATAGTTTGTCTAGCATTGACGTGTTTATTCTTGTAAACCACTTCTCACTTGGTCAATTTTCATAGAGGAAACAATAACACATTATGAGGATACAAAGAGAAACATATTCTTTAGCCAATCAATAAATATCAAACAAAAAGGTTCAATGGCGGAGCAGATTGAGGACTTCCAAAAATTGAAAATTAGGGTAATTGATATTCCAGAGGAGCATATTATTGATGTCTCCATAGGGACTTTGAAGGATAACATCCAACATGAGTTTCACCTTTAGGAACCTAATTCATTAGAGAAGGAATTTGGAATGGAAAGAAAATTTGAAAGAAAAATTATGGTAATAAGGAACTCTACCACTCACAACTATAAATATGGAAGTGTTGTTTCTTCTAGTCTTCCACAACCAACAAGGTTGAAACCACAAAAATTGGAAGACAAAAGAAAAAAATCTATTTGTTAAAGTTGTGATAGTGTTGACAGTGTTGGAAATTTGTCAATCAAGGGGTATCCATGATGTGAAGTCCAAATTAGACCTCACACCATTCGGAGTAGGAGCCCCATCCGAAATATTGACCCGGTTGCCATGTATTCTTATACATTTTCCTTGGCTCTAAATTCCAGCAAGAGAGGAATGTGTGGTGCCTATGGAAAGAAATAAGGTGTGCCTGATGAGTGTCCAGTTATAGGCATGCCAATTTTTTTCTACTGTGGACGAAAATAGTAAAGTGAGCCTCTAAGAGAGAGATTATAGTACCACCCAAGAAGAGACAAACACAAACAAGAGGGATCCGTCTAACATCCAATGAAATACTCCACAAAATATGTGACGGTCATCACAACCAATCAATGAGAAAGATATTTCTAGCATCCTGCAGAATAATCCACAGGGACAGGACAACAATAAAAACCATTACAGCACATTCTCAATAAGATAAGTACTAAAATAATTGAAATAGTTCAACTACTTTAGCACATATGAAACCAAACATGAAACACAAACATATACAGAATAGTCTTACAAATATTCATAATCCATGCATGTATAATGTGTCATCCATGAAGGCTTTTGTTATTAAGTAAAATTTCCAAGACACAAGTATACAATGAGCATCACTATCTCCAATAGTGGAGCATTAGAGCCACTCCTTGCTACTAAAAATAACTAGTTTGTCTCTCTAATGCCTTCGAGGAGGAGCCAAGGTAAATATTCAGTTTCTCTTACAATGAGGGTGTATATATAACAATGAGGAAGTGATGCTTCACCTTCCTTATGCCTCTTCACCTACCCTCATGAATGTTTTACTTCCAACGACTTTTCAACTTTACATGACTCTTCATATTCCATACATGTCCTCTGGACATCCACTTTACAATACACTTTGAATATGTAATTACATAATCCACAATAATGATGTGGCATATGATGACTTGTGACATGACATGACATGACACTAATGACATGGACTACATGATGATGTGATAGTGCCAATTTTTCCTTCTTGTTGATTCTTTCTTTGTGTCTTCTTGAAAAGATGGTGTTAGAACTTAGTAATTTTCCTACGCTAAGGAGGAAAATGTAAAGGTAACCACAAACCTCTTTTCGACCAGAATCTAGCCCTTCTGGCCTATAGAGGGATCTCTCTATCTAAAAATAAATCACAAACTTGGGTTTTAGGCTAGTTATTAATATCAAAGATGGGTTTTAAAATTGTGGTTGCAGGATGAAGGCGAGGTCCATTGGGCATGGAGTCATAAAACTTTTCAGAAATCAATCACAAATATACAGAGTAGCGAAAACAGGGCGAGGTAGGCAAACTCCTGGATCTTACAAATTCATTGTAATATGGATGAGATGAATGAGAATGATGATCTATTAAATATAAAGCATACAAAGATTAACTTTATATTTAATTTCAAAAGGAAAACATTTAGATTGCTTAACAAGCCAGAGCAGAGTATTGCGAGTAAATTGTACTCATAATATTCTTGTAAACAATTTAGAAAGTGAATCCATGTATAAACTAGAAGGAAAGATAGATTTACAAAGAGAGAGACACCCCCATTTATCTGACACACGAATCCTGAAATAAAATACCATTGTATTAGTGAATTGATTACTTCAATGAAACTCCAAAACTTTACAATCAAAAGAAAGATCTTCTCTTTCTCCAAAATCAAACCTTTCTACTTCATTTTACAGAATATTTCTAGAGTCTATCTCAAAAATATTTGGATTCGAAGCATAATTTATTACAAAACTAATATTTACTAAAATGGTGTAGATGTTTTTGTTAGAGAATTATATATTACATAGCAATGGAACACATCAAATATATTGCAGAAATACAAACACAGAAAATGCATAAAACAAGAGAGACACATATATACGTGCTTCACCCAATTTGGGCTACGTCCATGGAGAAACAACTAGTCCTTTCTTTTATTATCCATCAAACTGAAGGGATACAACCTACAACAGATCCACAGTAATTCCCTCTTTGCTCTCACACAATCTCCTCTCTCTTTCTCACTCAGAATACGATCTACATAGACACAATACAATTCTCTCATATATAGTGAGGGGTTGCCTTCTAGGGAAAAAAAACCTAAATTAAACATAACTTCTACCATCCGATCTCTGCTTAATGAACAACCCAGATTGACTACGAAATTACAACATTTTACAAGGCAATTTTACATCTATTTTTAGCTTCGGGGGTGCTACCCTCGATCCAAAAGATCGAAGTTGCCCCCCCTGGAGCCCCCTTGCAGCGAAAATATTACAGGCGGTGTTGCCATCACATTACTGACTAGGATCCAATGTGGTGATACCTTTGAATAAAGAAGATAATCAGGCTCCACACCCAACAATCTCCCACTTGGAGACTGATTATAGCAACTCCACCACTACTTCATTTATTGGACAATGACTCCACTTTGGACCTGGTTGTTTCTCATATTCTTCATCATACTTGAAGACCAATTGAAACTAAGCAAAATCTCAGTTTCTCCCTAGTTACAACTTTTGTTAACATATCTACAGGATTCTGGATAGTTTGTATCTTTTCCAACTTCAATTGTCCATCTTCCAACACTGACCGTATGAAATGGTACTTGAGATGTATATGTTTAGTCTTGGAATGAAATGCAAAGTTCTTTGCAAGATGTATGGCACTCTAGATGTCACTGTATAACCTACGCAACTCCTACTTCTTACCCAATTCATACAGAAACCTTTGTAACCAAATCATTTATTTACTAGCCTCTGTAGCAGCAACATACTCTGCTTCTATTGTTGAGAGTGCAACAACACTTTGCAGTTTTGAAACCCAACTGACAATTGTTACACCTACAGTAAACACATTCCCTATTGTGCTCCTCCCATTACTTCTATCATCTGCCATATCTGCATCAACATATCCCTGTAGAGCAATTTTTGAACCACCAAAACATAATGCTTGATTTGTGGTACCTCTCAAATACCCGAGAATCCACTTCACCACCATCCAATGTTCTTTTCCCAGATTGTTCATGTACTTTCTTACAACTCCCACTGCATGTGCAATATCAGGCCTTGTACCATTGCATACATTAAGCTTCCAACTGTTGATGCATATGGAACTTTAGACATATAAGTCATTTCTTCTTGAGTCTTGGGACACACCTCCTTACTTAGTTTGAAATGGCTAGCCAAAGGTATACTAATAGGTTTTGCATTCTGCATATTAAATCTTTTCAACACCTTTTCTATGTACTCACTCTGAGACAATGTTAATTTTCGATTCTTCCTCTCTCTAGTTATTCTCATACCAAGAATTTGTTTTGCAACACCCAAATCCTTCATTGAAAATGAGTTCGCCAGTTTTACTTTGAGCACTTTTCTTTCCTGCATGTTAAAACATGCAACAAGCATGTCATCTACATACAATAACAATATAATATAGTTGCCATAATTTTGCCTTTTGAGATAAACACAATGATCAGAGTGACATCTAGTATAACCTTGTTCAGACATAAAATTGTCAAATTTTAGATACCACTACCTTGGTGCCTGTTTTAAGCCATACAAGCTCTTCTTCAACCTACACACTAGTCTCTCCTTCCCTTTTACCTCATATCCTTGTGGTTGTTGCATATATATATCTTCCTCCAAATCCCCATGGAGAAAGGTTGTATCTACATCTAGATTCTTAAGATGCAAATATTCAGCTACTACTAGACTTAAAATAGTTCTGATTGAAGTCATTTTAACAACAGGAGAAAATATCTCATCAAAGTCTATACTCTTTTTCTGTGCAAACCCCTTCACCACAGGTCTAGATTTATACCTTTTTCTACCTCTATCTTCTTCCTTCGACTTGTAAACCCATTTATTCTGCAATGTTGTTTTACCTGCAAGAAACCTGACTAAGTCCCAAGTCTGGTTATGTGTTAAGGAGTCCATCTCTTCTTTCATGGCTTGCTCCCACTTATTCCCAGTTTCTACCTACACTGCTTCTTCATAACATTCTGGTTCACCAGAATCAGTCAACAATACATAATATAATGAAGGAGAGTATTGTTCAGTGGGTCTACTTATCCTTGTAGATCTTCTAACACCACTTTTAGGTGTTTGAGGTGCTTGTTCCTGTTGTGGTTGTTGTTCTAGCTGTTGATCATTATGATTTTCAGGCACCATCACTTTTTCTGTGATGTCATCAAGAACTTTGTATTGTCTGTTTTCTTTTTCATGTTTCTTTTCCTGCATCTGATCCCTATACAAAACCTTTTCATTGAATATGACATCTCTGCTCCTAATGATTTTGTGTTTTTCATAATCATAAAAGCGATAACCAGAATCATTAACACCATATCCAATAAAGGTACATTTCTTTGACTTTGCCTCAAGCTTTGTTCTATTTTCTTTATTAATGTGGACAAAGGCTTCACAACCAAAAGTATTTAAAAATGAGTATTTTACCTTTTTACCTATCCATGCCTCCTCTAGAATACCACCATCCAAGGAACTTGAAGTCCCTCTATTTATTAGATAAACAATAGTATCTATAGCATCTGGCCAAAATTGTAAAGGCAATCCTACATGCAATCTCATGCACCTTGCATGCTCCATGATTGTCTTCTTCATCCTTTCTGACACACCATTTTCTTGTGGTGTTCCTGGAACTCTCTTCTCTCTGTGAATTCCATTCTCTAAATAGTACCTATCAAAATATTTGCTGCAAAATTCACCTCCATTGTCTGATCTGAGACACTTCAACCTTTTTCTTGTCTCATTTTCAACCAAAGATTTCCATTTCTTGAACGTATCAAATACATCAGATTTATTTTGAATACAATAAATCCTGATTTTTCTGGTTGCATCATCAATTAAATTAACATAATAACAAGAGCCACCAAGAGATGATACCTGGGTAGGTCCCCATATATCTATATGCACAAGCTCTAATCTTTCATTCTTCTTTTCTTTCCCAACTCTGAGGAATATGACTCTCTTCTATTTTCTATAAACGCAATTCTCATAGGATTTTAAATCTACATGCTTCAAACCTGGAAACAAATTTCTTGAGTGAAGAATCTACATCCCCTTCTCAATCATGTGCCCAAGCCTATGATGCCACAATGTTGTATCTTCTCATGTAGAGGTTAAAGCATTAACAGAATTAGAAATACCATTGCATAAATACAATGTACCAACATTTTCTCCTTTTGCTATTACCAGGGCTCCTTTAGTGGCCTTCCAGGTTTTATCTGTAAAAGCAGTCACACAACCTTCACCTCCCAACTGCACTATTCAAATTAGATTTTTCTTTAGATCTAGAACATGCCTTACCTCCTTCAATAGCCATTGATTTCCATTCTATTGTTTTATGAAAATTGTACCCATTCCAATGATTTTACAGGGTTTATCATCACCCATTCGAACCTATCCACAATCGCCTTGAACATAACCATGAAAATGTTTCCTAAATGGTGTGGCATGGAATGAGGCCCATGAATCTACCACCCAAGCATTAGTATTATTTTCTAATGAAAGAAACAAAGAATCTTGCAACACATCACCTATCACATTCACTTCATGATTGTTTTCTTGCTGCATGTCTCCTTCTTTTCCCTTCCGAGACTTACGGTCTTTCTTCAAGTGTCCTTTCTTCCTACATTTCTAGCACACTATCCCTGATTTGGACTTGGATCTACCTTTCCTTGACTTACTACGACATCCTAGGCTCTTTCCTCTTTCCATTTTTCTTCCCCTAGTCTCTGCAGTCAAAGCATTACTTGATTTCTCACCGGAGCTTTTCATCACATTTCCTCACTAAGGATTGCATCGGCAACATAATCAAACTTTAAAGTACTAGATCCGAAGACAGAGTTACTAATGACCATAACTAAACCATTCCAACTTTCTGGCAATGAGCATAGAAATAATAGAGCCCTAACTTCATCATCAAAAGCTACCCCTACAGAACTTAACTGACTGGTAACTGTATTAAATTCATTTAAATGGTCAGCAATATATCCACCTTCTGACATCTTCATATTAAATAAACGCTTCATAAGAAATACCTTATTTGAGGCCGAGGGTTTTTCATATATTTTGGTCAATGCCTTCATTAAACCCTATGTTTCCATTTCCTTTGAAATATTAAAGGCTACTGATGCTACTAGGCACAGCCGTATTGTTCGAAGTTCCTTTATGTCGAGAATATCCCATTTTGTTTTTGTCATACTCGTCGGATTCTTCGTCTTTCTGCTCAATGGTAGGTGCAGATATTTCTGGTACAAATAATCTTCCATCTACATCTTCCATAGTTGGTAATTTTGTCCGTTAAATTTTTCGACCCTAAACCTACCATCTTCTACCATTACTCCCACTCAAACCAGGAACCCTTCTCTCCTCCAAGTTATCAGCCAAATAGACCTTCGGCTCTAATACCATTTGTTAGAGAATTATATATTACAGAGCAATGGAACACATAAAATATATTGTAGAAATACAAACACAGAAAACACATAAAACAAGAGAGACACAGATATATGTGGTTCACCCAATTTGTGCTACATCCATGGAGAAACAGCCAGTCCTTCCTTTTATTATCCAACAAATTGAAGAGATACAACCTACAGTAGATTTGCAATAATTCTCTCTTCGCTCTCACACAATCTCCTCTCTCTTTCTCACTCAGAATACAGATCTACATAGACACAATACAATTCGCTCATATATAGCGAGGGGTTGCCTTCTAGGGAAAAAAAACCCTAAATTAAACTTAACATCTACCGTCACATCTCTGCCTAATGAACGACCCAGATTGACTATGAAATTACAACATTTTACAAGGAAATTTTACATCTATTTTTAGCTTCGGCAACACTACCCCCAATCCCAAAGATTGCAGTGCCCCCACCTAGACCCCCCTTGCAGCGCAAATATTACAGACGGTGTTGCCACAACATTACGAACTGGGGTACAATGCGGTGATACCTCTTAATAAAGAAGATAATCAGGCTCCACACCCAACAATTTCAAAAATAGAATTCAATAGTAGCAATTCTGGATTGATTTAGATGTTCTGCACACACTTCGAGCATTGTTGTTGATGATTGTAGCTATAATTTTTCCCTTCTATTCACTACTCCTGATATTTAGGATTTTGTTCCCTTTCTTTGTCACTGGTCATTAGAATTCTACTTGATTTACTCGATGATCTCCAGTAGTTTATAGCATCTGTTTTCACTTGGAATAAGGAATTTTTCCATGTTTCTAAATCTTTCATCCACCTTTTTATATGTTTCAAAAGTTGGTTTATTAAGAAACAGGTGATGGATTTCATGCTAGATAAACAAGTCATATTGTAAAACTTCAATGAAATCATGTCCACTTATTATTCCTCTCATTTTGGAAAATTTAGATCTATCTGTAGCTATGTTGCATAACTGGTCCTGGTAAGTCTCTAACGGAATCAATTTTCCATTAGAATCTCTCAAAGGTGGAAGCCCTTTCTTCTGCAATAGATTGAATTTTCTGTTGAATCTTCTTAACTATAGCTCTAACTCTTCACACTTTTTGTCTGGCTATATCATAAGATTTTTCTTTGTTATAACTCTTTTTACCTCCGTGAGTGTGTCTATTCTGTCCTGAATTTGTATTTCTTTGAGCTAATCCTTGGTTTTTGAGTTAAACACCTTTATGATTATGTGCGATTCTATTGGTTTTTGTTCAATATTAACTTTTGTTTGTTCAATTGCTGCCTTGACATTTTGCACCAACTCTTCTTGCTCAAATATAATTTGAAAGGATGACCATAGCTTTGTGATATTGGAATTAATATTATACCATATGTTTTTCTTAGCTTCTGCCAATATTTGTGCGATTAATGATTGGTCTTCATACTTTTCAAGCTATTAAATAAACTTGAAGTTTTTTTGCACTTCTACTAAATATGCATTGTCAACTTTAATTTTATTTTCTTTCATTATTTTTAATGTCGTTGACAATCTTTCATTTTCTTTGTGGGTCAATGATAAATCTCCCAGAGCTTTCACTAATTTTTCAAAAGAGTCTGTAGTGGTTTACTATGTTCTTTTTTTTGAGGTGGTTTCCGTTGTTTGTTGTATTGATGTACCTGTGGCTGCTAAATATTCCTTTTCTTTCAAAAGTATTTCCATATCTGTCTCCATCTTCTGAATTTGAACATTTTTCTCGACTATCAACCCAAACAAATTTTCTTTCTCTACTTCAAACTAAGTAATTTCTTTGGCATGTGGGTTCTCCGTAATTGGAAGCTTGAGTTTTTATGGCTTGAATATCAACATTTTTGTTTTTTATCATTTCCTCTGCTGCTTTAATGTCACTACGATCGTATCCTAGTTTAATCACCAAATATTCAAGAGCTTTAGTTCTGGTGTATTTGGCCAAGGATGACATTCTTTTCATCTTCAGTTGTGAATGAATATTGTTCAGAGAGGCTTTCATTTTAGAGGTTTCCATGGCTGAACTTGTTAATGTTGAAAATATCATCTCACTAGCCTGTTTATGCAAGTCAATTTGATCAATTGAATGAATCTTCTTGGTGTCAAAAGAAAAGATAAATGTTTTGTAATCTTCTAAAATTTTAGGGACTAGAATCGTATGTTCCAAGAAAGCTAATTGGAAGTGTCCCTTCTCTGTGTCAAGTGTAGAAAACACTTTATGTTGGGTAGTAGAATATTGCTTCCAAAATTCTAAAAAAGATGTGACCTTAAATGCTTCATTCTTCCTCTTAATCTCTATGTACCTCAAAAAAATATTTTGTTGTGTTGCAATATGAAAATCAGAAGACATAGGAGACTCTTTTGTTTCTTCAATATGACAAAAAGAAGTCATGGGAAAACCTGTTAGCAAAGTTGTAGTTTGATCCTGTGGACCTTTTTCTTTTAAGGATTCCTTCTGTGTTTGTTTTCTTTCTTCTCTTGAAAACTAGAAAGTCTGCAGCTTGAGATCCCAAGTCTGTAGGAGACATACTTTCCCTTGACCTCTTAGTTTATTTTTCTTTTGAGATAGGAGTTTGTAGGGATGTGTAACTAACAATTTTTTTCATCTTCTTCTAGTGCATTTTCTGTCCACTCCTCTTGATTTTCATATTTCTCTATTTATGGTCTAGGTGTATGTACATAAGGTGTGGTCCTCTACTCCCCTCTTAATTTTGAAATTATCCCTAAAGGATCATAAGACCATATGAAACTCAATTTGAATTTCATTTGCTTCAGTAAATCATTTGCCTCCTTTGTTGTTTCTCTGGTATTGACAATGAGAGGGCCAATATGTGCCTTAAGCTTAAACTATTCCTTCTGATTTCTTGATACAAAATGTAATTCATCCATATTCATCATCTTCCTTATGTATTCTAAGGCAAAGATTCTTATTGGCACAAAAATTGGCAACCTGTAAGGAGGGAGTTCACATCCATATATCTTAACTTTCTATATAGTTCCAGTAAAGATACCAGTCTCGAATCTATGCTTTCTTGGTAAGATGTAAAACTCTCTTGATTTCTATTTAAATCCTTGGTATAACATCACTGCTAAGAACAAATAAGGACACATGCAAGAAATGATCTATAGAATTACTAAAGGAGTGTTCTTTTGAATTCTTCCTCACCATGGAAGTCCAGTGAATGACTAACCATGGTCTTCCCTATGCATCCAACCTCTGTAATTGAAACTTGAATCTCTCTGCTTGATGAAACAACAAGTATACAAGAACTGACTGGTGTTTGAATGCACCTTCAACAGAAAACTTAAAAAATTGATCATGAATAACATCTAACACAAATTGACTGTAATTGAAAATGATTTAGGGCTTTTGAGTAGTACAAAAAATTGATAAAAATCATAATATTACCTCATCTATCCATTTATCTATAAGATAATCTAATAAGCAAGAAACTCTAGAAATAACTTGCCTTGACATTTCAATAAAGTCATGCAACATCTACAACCACCCTCCAAAATTTTTCCTATTCTTCGTTTTGAAGCCTCCCTCCTAAAATAACAGCAGCTCATCTTATGCTAACCAAGGTACCTATCATTTGATTGAGCTTTATCTTCTTCTTATGGTTTGTGTTTTCTAACTTGATTTATTGTCTAACCCACAAGTTGATCTCTTTACTTGGTTTCAACCTGGCTCCAGGCTTGCCTCAGTGAACTACGCAATCTTTGAGGGAAACCAACCTTGCTCTTAGGCATTACACAGTCCAAACCCGTACTAAGCCTTCAACTCCAAAACTACACAGAGCCAACTGACAACTTGCCTTCATCTGGGAAACTTCATAGAGCATGAGAGGCGGCCTGGGCCACTCAACCCAGAAATTGCACAAAAGCTTTCCCTCAGCAACTGCCTAATGCATGAGCTAGTGACTTGTCCAGTTTCCTCGAGAACTACACAATTTCTCCATTCATGCATGGCAATGTTTTTGTAAAAAATAAAAAATAAAATAAAAACAAAAAATCATCCCTAAAAAATAGGGTTCTACTTTGAGCAGTCGGAGTTACACTTGAGTAATTTTTGGAAATTTCTGCCAATTGTCACTTTTTCCTAGATTTTTGGCCTTCGCGTCATAAACCTTAAATCGGCCAAATCTATTTAATGTACACCCCCAGATCTCATTTAAACATTCGATATTGGATCTTTTGCATTCCCAAGGAGATCTAGGAACCTTCAACACAGTCATTGTAGATTTTCCAGGTAAGTCTTACTTTTCTAGCCTTTCGCTGCTTTTTCAGTCACTTTTGTTTTCTTGGCTTGAGAGAGGTTTTTTTACCTATTTTATTGAATGACTACTAGAATTTTGATTTGTTTTAGCTTGTAGAATTTTGGTTTAATTTTTTTCATTTCCTTTCCCAAGTGTCGCATGCATAACCCAGATTTTGTACTAATAGTCATCGTTGTGATGACTCTCTCCACATGCTTCATTGTTCTTCAATTTGATTGATTCTTGCACTCATCTTGTTTGCATGCATCATCATTCACTCAGATATGCACCCACCTTCACTTCTACTTTCATATTTTCTCATTTTCATGTTGTCACTGGGCCGATCTGGGCTTCCTTGGCCTGGATCTAGCTCTTCCCAGGCATGCACTATACATTTATGGATCTCAAGGCTTTGCCTTGGCTCCAAGAATTGTGCATATGTTGCTAAGGCCTAGCTCCAACTGTGCACAACGCAGTTCTAGGAGCCAGTCCTGAGCCTTAGTCACTAGGATTGCACAATGCACAGTCCTAGCTAGCCTAAGCCAGACTAAACTACACATTACGCAGTTCCATTCAACAACACCTCCCCACTGGCAATTGGGACTACGCAATGCAGAGCTAGCTAGCAGTCAGTCACCTCTAAGAGCCAATATTGCGCAATTCTTCCTGGTAGTTCCTAGTTTGTTGTTTGGTCTGGTCTTGAGGTCTTTTTTGTTTCACGCTAATATTTTCATTCCATGAGTGTCCTCTCTATCTCCAGGTACAACAATTTTTGAGAAAATCTCTAATAGTTACAGGTAATATGGCTTCCAAGAGAGCTAAATCAAAGGATACAATTGAAAGTAGCACTGGGGATGTAGTTGAGCAGGTGTCAATGAATTTGCTATTTTATGCAGACAATCAATTGTTCATTGAGGAGGGAATGAAGTTAACATGGCAGGAAATCAAGGATATCTTTGCAGGGAACTTCAAGGAATATCTAGTGGATCAGCAAGTATATGTCAATATCCACTAGTCAGGTTTACACAGGCTTGCATGCAAGTACCCTATCTTCCCATGTGCGGACATCATCCACTGGATTGTATCACACACAAATCTTGAGAATATGACATTGAGCAGTGCAAGTGGAACACATCTTTGTACCTCCAGGATGTAGAATTATCATCAGATGTATCACTTACCTCAACCAGTGAATCGCATGGATGAAATTTTCTATGCCACCCACAGCTATGTGAACACCAGAGATATTATAAAGCACTAGGTGAAAGAGCCATCGAAGTTCAGATCAACACCCAATAATGTTTACAAGAAGAATCCACTCAAGAAGACCTACCCGTTCTTGATCATCTTTACATGTAGATTGTACGATCAAGAGAGCACAGAGACCTTTTCACAGAATTGGGTGGCTGTTTTGGACCAGTTGGTGAATAATGGAAAACCATTCAACAGGTTGGATCTATTGGTTCATCATTTGAAATTCCATGAGACTAACACCCGAAATCCACCCAAGATGAGCAAGCAAGATTCTACATGTTCGCATATCTACTTAATGCAATATGTGCCTAACATCATTTTCCTAGCATGGGTTGGATATGGACACCATAGGGGCATGTCGCCAATATTTATTGCAAGTTTCTTTCCAAGTGCAACTATCGAGGAGTTATGGCGAGGCTAGCTAACCATTTCATCACCCTAGTGTACAAGTTGATCTTTGAGCAGGATCCAACTTTCATGTCAGAAGAACCAATGGAGGCATTACTTAACATTGTAGATTGGTATGCCTCACCCAATGGCACCTTCATCGGGATGTTTGGTGGAGAGAAGCCTTCGCATTTTCTACCAAGGTTTTCCATGAACAAGTTGGTCACATAAGAGATCACATATCACATCTCCATAGGGTTATTAGCAGGGCTACATAGGAGGAAATGGAACCTTGGACTACTCTTCCTTTGCAGACTGGATTGTACGAGATTAAGAGCTTGAAAGATGCAGATGTCGAAGCCAAGGAGATAGTGAAGTTTGAGTTTGGCACTGATATTATAATTTTTATGATCCCCATGATATTTTCAAGAACCACTATACGAGGGTGTATTATCCATGGATCCACGGGGCATGTAATTGGGCAAAGGAGGACCCTTGGAGGTATTGTTACAACCACCTCAAGCTCAATGAACCAGTCAATAGAGCCATAGAAGGGAAAGCTTCTCTTTAGGAAGCAACACCATAAGAAGAAACAACAACAACAACAATAAGAAACAAACCAACACAAGATAAGGGTAAGAGGAAGATTGTCGAGAACCTAGAGGTTGAGTAAAGCTACAAGTTCAAAGTATATCCTCTCATTGAGAAAGTAGCTTTGGCCACGGAGGCAAAGAGGCAACAACACATAAAGAGACAAGAACGAAGGAAGAGAGAAGAGGGAGAGAGAGGGAAGAGAAGCATAAATAGGAACAAGAGGAAGGGCAAGGCACGATCATAGAGAAAATTGTGCCCATATAGGTTGAGGAGTCATAACAGCCAGCAGATGAAGAAGAGGGTGAGAAGATGTAGGATTGGGAGCTTTCTTGGTAGATTGAGAAAATGGTTGAAGCAATGGACATGGAGTTGGGATAGGAGCCATAGGACCAAGATATTGACCTCATGTCGAGAGCATCTGAGGTCACCCCGCAGCCTCCACAACCTCCAATATCATAACCAATCTCAAGCAAGAAAGGAGAGGTTTTTCTCCTTTATGATGATCCGATGATGGATATGTATAATCTACCACTTGATGAGTTGCAGTATAGGATTGTACAGGCACATAAAAATCAGTTCTCGGATGATCTAGCACATCACTTTCATTTATGAAGGAAAGGGTGATAGTGCCAGATGTCAGAAAGCATTAAGTCGCTATGGTTGATACCACTATGGCTTATACAGGATCCATGAGCTCAAATTTCAAGTTCTTACTAGCAGAGAATGAACATATGGCAAAGAACTTGCAAGCAGCCGGTAGAAAGAAGAACAATCCGCAAGATCTGCAATGGCAGAAATGAGGAAATTGATACTTGATGAAGCATTAACTCTTGAGGACACCATGTGGAAACTCTATTATGGATTTTTCACTGTGCATAAGGCGGTTGTTCATCTATTTGGTTTCTAGCGGCAGAGCAGAAAGATTGTCCAAAATCTAGGAGACATACAAAATGTTATCTCCCATGTGCCGGAATGGACAATGAGATACAAGGGAGCCCCACTTCACTTTCCCATGATGATGAGGCCATAGGAAGAGATAGAAAAAACAAATATCTGGATGCAAATCTAAAACTATGAGCAACTCACCCAGTTCGTAAGTAACATACAAGCTTCATATGCACGATTATTTAAGAGTTTGGATATCATGGTTAGAATGCACAGGATCCCATCAATCGGTTCCCTCACTGTGGCCAAGGATAAGAATCGAGTCTAACTAGAGATTGATAGGTACATGGAGCAGCTAAGGCGAGAGACCACCAGCGATAACTTGGTACATTGGTGGTCCTGTCATAGTCAAGACCATTTTGCTCATGCTTTAGGATGAGTTGGACAAGAGTTCCAAGACCATATACCCACAAGCTATGGAGGCAAGAGTCCACTACCAAAAAGACGCTATCAAGAAGTATGGGGAAACCATAGCATAGTACCAATATTGGTATCAATACGTCACTGAGAGTCATCAAGGGGATGATTCCAAGTTGGTCTTTCTGCAGACTTCTGAGTCATAGTGTTTTGTCTTGTTAGGATGTCTCTAGCCTATTTTTTCCCATTTTGGTACGTGGAAAATGTATATTATTTGTAAATATGTTGTAAGTGACATTCCAAGTGTCATTAGTGGAATGTGAACAGACACTATGTAATGTAATGAGTTATTTATAAAGAGGTTGAAAAGTCATGAGGGTAGTCAAAGAGTCAAAGGGGAATGTCAAGTGTCACCCCAACCTTTGTTATAAATAGAACCTCATAATTCATCTAACGAGCTTTTGGGAGCCAAGATTTTAGCTAGGATTAGGCTTAGAGAAGGCTTGGAAGTATTGTGATGAGCCTTGGCTTCTCCATAGTGTAGAGAAAGTATACTTCTTTGGAGGAGCAGGTGTTCATGACTGTATTGTTCCACTATTGGCGCTCGTGGTTGTCAATAGTGTATTTATGGATGGAACTTTCACTTAATAATAATATAACTGAACCAACATGTTTCCATGCATATATTGTTATTGTAGTTTGACTATTCTAGTTGCTTTAGCAATATATGTTGCTTATCTTACGCATTATCTTATGAAATATTTTGTATGCAATTGTATGAATCTTGTTGAAGGCGTGTTGTTGGATTAACCCGTCACTTTGTTTTGTGGACTATTCCACATTGCAGCTTGTGATGTCATTATGCTCGTGTGTTCCTTTCAGGATGAGTACTATCACATGCTTCTAAGGGACACACTTCCTTTTCCCCTCCATGTGTTAGAACCCCCCATTCATCTCACTTGAATCGCTACAAAGTCGCACACTTTCTTCGAACCAAAGTCATCATACTTAAATATGTGTGCTACCATGGTCAAGGCACTACATTACCACCCACTACTGGGACTCCCACTCCAAATGGTCTGAGGTCTAGTTGGGACATCGTATAGGGGAGATCCCCTTGAATGTTTTTGGGTGCATCACCATCAACATTTTTAGTGCTAGAAGGAGGGCCAAATGATAAGATGAGTCCTTAAAGTCTATTTTGAATCTTTACACATCATTCATGGTTTACATCACAATCACAACCCCAACATGTTTTTCTCATGCTCATGATTTCAAAGTGTCAAGGGATGTTATAGATGACTTATCACATCTTAAATATGATGGTGAAAGAGGAACAACCCTGTTAATTCAGGAAGTTTCCTTTTTGTGTTTCTGTGGTAGGAATGAAGTCACCTTTGAAGACATTTCCTGTGGGTTGTTTGCTTACACGTTCGAAGGTCATGTTAACCAATGGTGTCTCACATTGCCCACATCCTCTATTCACTCTTTCAATCACATAATTAGAGATTCAGGTCGTGCTTTCTTTCGTTATGGCCGTAAAGAACTCAATTGCAAAATTCTAAATTTTTGAAAATCACCTCAGGAATCTATAGTGCACTTTTATGAACGTTTTCATCATCCTTGTTTTGAATTTCTAGAAGATGAAGTTTATTGGAAATTTATGACTAAAATATTTCAGTATCTTCTTCACATCTCAAAAAATACACACAAGTTAGAATTTTTTGAGCCCCTCCCAACATACCTCGGTGTTATAGATTCTAAATCTAAGATAGGAAACGTTGTTGTCACAAGTGACCCTTCATCCTCTTCTCATCAAACAACTCTAGCTCCACGGGATGAGGTGGGAGAAGTTGTGAATGTACCTTTTGAACTGCCACCTCCTCCCACCCCACATTCTCTAGATTTCTGTACAAAATTGGACTGCAAGCATAATGGTTGTCACATGGTCTCATCCCCTCGACCTCCATCCACTGGTTCCTTTGATCCTCCAGATTTTCCTGTCTTTTGTTCATTCGTTCAGATTCCACATGCAATGTTTGCGAGCATCAAGTAATGGAAAAATTTGGTGTTGAGAAACCAACCTGCACTATCATTTTTTATGAGTATGTGTTGGAATTTGAAGAAGAAGTTGCGGTGAAGGATGACCTCCTTTTGTCCGCACCTCATCCACTTTATCCTGATGTCTTTTGAAATTTTTCCATTTCTGATTTTTCTTGTGAAAATTTATCCTTGGATGTTTCCACTTCCTGTCATTCACAAAACGCGTAGGAAGTTAGTCTGTCATTTGATTGTGAAGAGGACAAATCTTTCTTTTTGAATCCACTTGACCTCTCATCATTCATTTCTAGAAATTTAGGGGGTGAAAATTTTTGTTTCTCATCAACCCCTCTATATGATTCATCAGATCATGAGGATGCCAATGTCCATCTTGAATTTTTGGATTGTGGATGTCATGATCGTTTCACTCATTCATTTGATCACGATTCTGAGTCACATACTATTTATTTTTCTAAGTCACCAGTCCTTGATGATCCATGTTATGATGAAGTGGAAACCCCTCAGGCTGTTGAGGCACTTCAAACCGAGTTGATGGTTATGTTAGGTTCTTGTAGCCTTGAGGTCAGTCCCACTTCAGATAAGAAATATGTTCAATCACCCCAGGCTCCTCAGCACTCTCTTGTTTACATTAGAAATCAATCTAGTTTACAATTTTCACATCCTCCACCATAATCACACAATCCTATCTCTCATGCATTGGAGGATTCATATGTAGCGAGCACTATTGTGAAACAAAAAAAAAAAATTCCTTGTCATGTTTTCTCATTTGTCACATTTAAAAGAGTGTATATCCTTTTCATCCACACGTAATGTGACACAACACCATGATACATCCAAGAGATTCCTTTCATGTGCTTTCAATATATTCTCTTCTGTAGACGCGTTCAAACTTCAAATGTTTTGGTTTGAATTTCTTTATCTTTCTTGTTTATTGGTTTTCTTGAATATATTTCTTATTATTCATGCCATCACTTACATGGGTCAACCAATGCACCAGTGGCTACATTGGAAATATCACTTCACATGAGTTGGCCCATGCTCTGCTTAGCTTAGGAGTAGGAGTAGTGTTTGCTTTATTTTTTGTTTTCTTTCTTTGTTTTGCTTCTTTCCTTTGCTTGTTTGTTTGTTTTTTTATGCACCCTTAGGATTAGTTTCCCCATGAAACTGTGTTTGGATTCTTGAGACAAGCAGGGTGAAACACAAGAGGAATTGTATAACTATCAACATTTGGTTATCTGTCTATTCCCTCTCTTTATGAAGATCTTGCATTTAATTTAGTCGATGATACCTTGATGGAAAATGTTTTCCTTTCAGAGTGAGTCTTTGTGAAATCACAACACTTGCACTTTTAACTAGTACCACCTACTCTAATTGGTTTTCTATATTCAGTTAACCCTTGCCAACTCAGTAAAGTAGAGTAAGGTGAAGGGGGGGAACCTTAACAAGTATGTTAGAGGTATATATAAACATCCTTCTCTAAAGGGACAACCTCTTATGCTCCCAATAAGTCAGGATCCCTCTTTTGCCTCATGAAATAAATAAGTGCCTACGCACAGTTCTTTGAAAAATGAAAAATGAAAGAATAAAATAAAGGCGAAAGAAGATAAATTCTTCTTGCATAGGGAGGTGAATAAAGTAACTCCGCAGGGATACTTTCTAGGCTCGCTGGCAGTGGATCAATGCTTGTGTTCCTGAAGTGGCTCCATTAGGGTACTATCCAGGCCTACTGGCAGTCGAACAACACCAGATATGAAACTAAAACCCTGACAATATATATTACTTGTGCATCAATATACCCTTCATCCCCAATTGAAACAACTCAGTTGACTTGCCTTGGTATGTGTGTTTCTGATAAAGAGAATGGTAGGAACTACATCTTTAACTCAAGCTAGTGAAGAATCCATGACAATCAAAGAATCGAACAATACTTCTGAAAGATTTAGACTCGCTTTACATGAGACAAGGTCCACACAGAGAGCTGGAGTTCTACCAGTGTGTGGCCAATATTTTAGCGATGACAACCACACTCCAAAATTTTACCTATGCTTCATTTTGGAGCCCCCCTCCTAAAAATAGAGAAACTCATCTTACGTTGAACCAAGTACTTGTGATTTGATTGAGCATTGTCTTCTACTTATGGCTTATGTTTTATAACTTGATTTATAGTCTAACCCATAAGTCAATCTCTTCACTTGGTTTCAACCCAGTTCCAGGCTTTCCTTAGTGAACTACGCAAACCTTGAGGGAAACCATCCTTGCTCTTGGGAATTGTGCAATCCAAGCCCATAGTGAGCCTTCAACTCCAAAAATGCACAGAGCTAGCTGACATATTTCCTTCACCTGGGAAACTGCGCAGAGCATGAGAGGTAGTCGGGGCCACTCAACCTAGAAATTGCACAGAATCTTTCCCTTAGCAGTTACATGATGCATTTGCAGTGAGTTGTCCAATTTATCTCGAAACTGTGCAGTATCTTCGTGCATGCATGGCATCTTTTTCTCAAAAAAGAAAAAAAGGAAAAATCAAAAAATCATTCCTAAATAATAGGGATATATTTCTAGTATACGGAGTTACACTTGAGTTTTTCTGGAAACTACCGCCAAGTGTCACTTTTTCCTAGACTTTTGGCCTTCATGCCATAAACCCTAAATCGACCAAATCTATTTAATGGATTCCCCCATAGCTCATTTACACATTTAACCTTGGAGCTCTGGCATTCCCAAGGAGATCTAGCAACCTTCAACATGGTCATAGTATATTTTCTGGGTAAGTCTTGATTTTCTAGTCTTTTGCTGCTTCTTCGGTCGCTTTTGTTTACTTGGATTGTGAGAGTGTTTTTTTACCCATTTTATTGAACGACCATTGGTGTTTTGATTTGTTCTAGCTTGTAGAAGTGTTTTTTTAAGTTTTTCATTTCCTTTCCCAAGTGTCACATGCATAACCCAATTTTTTCACTAACAGTAACCGTTGCGGTGACTCTCTACACATGCTTCAATGTTCTTTAGTTTTTATTGCTTCCTGCACTCATTTTTTTTGCATGCATCATCATTCACTTATATCTGCACCCACCTTCACTTCTACTTTCATATCTGCTCATTTTCATGTTGCCATTGGGCAGATATGGGCTTCCTTATCACAGATCTAGGTCTTCCCAGGCATGCATTACGCATTTATGGATCTCAAGGCTTCGCATTGGATCCAAGAATTGCACAGAGGCTACCAACACCTCACTCCAACTGATCACTGCACAGTTCCAAGAGCCAACGTTTTTCACTAGGATTACGCAATACGTAGTCCCATCCATCATAAGCTAGATTGAACTGCGCATTGCGTAGTTCCAGTCAACAACACCTCCCCACTGGCAATTGGGACTGTGAAATGCATAGAACCATTTGGCAATCAGTCACCTATGAAAGCTAGTATTGCGAAATTCTTCCCAGTAGTTTCCTAGTTTGTTGTTTGGTTTGTTCTTGAATTCCTTTTGGTTTCACACTAATATTTGCATTCCATGAGTGTCCTCTCTGTCTCCAGGTACAATAGTTGTTGAGAAACTCTCCAACAGTTATAGGTAACATGGCTTCCAAGAGAGCTACATCAAAGGATATTGTTGAATGTAGCACTTGGGATGCAGTTGAGTAGGTGTCAGTGAATTTTCCATTTTATGAAGACACACAGTTGTTCATTGAGAAGGGCATAAATTAAACATCGGAGTAAATCAAGGATATCTTTGCAATGGACTTCAAGGAAGATCTAGAGGATCGGCAAGTGTATGGCAATATCCATTGGTCAGGCTTACACAAGGTTGCATGCAGGTACCCCATATTCTGATGTGTGGACATCATCCATTGGATTGTCTCACACACAGATCCTGAGACTATGACATTGAACAGGGCTAGTGGAACACATCTTTCTACCTTCAAGATGGAGAATTATCATCAAATGTATCACTTACCTCAGTCAGTGAACTACATGGATGAACTTTTCTATGCAACCCACATCTATGTGAACACCAAATATATTATAAAGCACTAGATGAAAGAGCCATCAAAGTTCAGATCAACAACCAATGATGTTTACAAGACAAAGTCACTCAAGGAGGCCTACAAGTTCTTGATCATTTTTGCATGCATATTGTACGGTCAAGAGAGCACAGAGACCTTTCCGCAGAATTGGGTGGTTGTATTGGACTAGTTGGTGAATGATGGAAAGCCATTCAACTAGTCAAATCTATTGGCTTATCAATTGAAAGTCCATGTGACTAATTCCTGAAATTTTCCCAAAGATAAGCAAGCGAGATTCTACATTTCCGCATATTTACTTGATGCAATATGTTCCCAACATAATTTTCTGGGCATGGGTTGGATATGGACACCATAGGAGCATGCCATAAATATTTATTGCAAGTTTCTTTCCGAGCGTAGCTACCGCGGAGTTATGGCAAGGTTAGCTGACCATTTCATCACCCTGGTGTACAAGTTGATATTTCAGCAAGATCCACCTTGCATGTCCCAAGAAGCGATGGAGCCATTAATTACTTAACATTGCAGAATGGTATGTCTCACCCGGTGGAACATTCATCAGGATGTTTGGCAAAGAGAAGCCTCTGCATGTTCTATCAAGGATTGCCATGAACAATTTGGTCATCCAAGAGGTCACATATGACATCTCCACAGTGTTATCAATAGGGATTCATAGGAGGAATAAGGCACCTTATCTTGCTCTTCCTTTATGGATTGGACTATATGAGATTAAGAGCTTGAAAGATGCAAATGTCAAAGCCAAGGAGATAGAGAGCCATAAATATTTATTGCAAGGAGATTAAGAGCTTGGTATTAGTACGTCACTGAGAGCCATCAAGTGGATGTTGTCGAGTTTTTCTTTCCCCAAACTTCTGAGTCATAGTGTTTTGTCTTTTTAGGTTGTCTCTAGCCTATTTTGTCTCACATTGGTACATGTGGAAAATGTATATTATTTGTAAATATGTTTTAAGTGAAATTCCAAGTGTAATTAGTGGAATGTGAACAGTCACTATGTAATGTATGAGTTATTTGTAAAGAATTTGAAGAGTCATGAGGGTAGTTAAAGAGTCAAAGGGGAATGTCAAGGGTCACCCCACCCTTTGTTATAAATAGAACCTCATAACTCATAGAACATGATTTTGGGGGCCAAGCTTTTGGCTAGGCTTATGCTTAGAGAAGGCTTGGGAGTATTGTGATGAGCCTTGGCTTCTCCACAACGTAGAGTGAGTATACCTCTTTGGAGGAGCAATTGTTCATGACTGTAATGTTCCACTATTGGGGCTACTAGTTGTCAATGGTGTATGTATGGATGGAACTTTCACTTAATAATAATATAACCAAGCAAGCACGTTTTTATCCATACGTTGTTATTGTAGTTGGACTATTCTGGTTTCTTTAGCAATGTATGTTGTTTAACTTACACATTTTCTTATGAAATATTTTGTATGCAATTGTAGGAATCTTGTTGAAGGACTATTCCGCATTGAATCTTGTGATGTCATTCCACTTGTGTGTTCCTTTTAGGTTGTGTACTATTATAGTCTTCCAAGGGACATAGTTAATTTTCCCCTCTATATGTTAGAACCCCCCATGCATCTCACTTGACTCACTACAAGTTCACACACTTGCTTGTGACCAAAGTCATCATACTTATCTCTGCACGCTACCACGGTCAAGGCACTACATTACCACTCGGTGATGGGACTCCCATTCCAAATGGTATGAGGTGGTATGAGGTCTAGTTGGGACTTCTTAATAGGGATATCCCTTGAATTTTGGTGGGTCTAGTACCATCAACAGAAAGATAGAAGCAGAATATGGGGGATTAGTTCTAGGTAACTTGGAATTCTATAGCAAAAAGGACTCAAAAATACAGGTGCATTTAGGGAAAGTGAGTTTCTGATATATCTCCATGAGTGTATCAGTGGAAAAATGATACAAGGGAGTTTGAGGATCAATCTAGAGTGCCTGAAAGGTAGCTTCAAGTGTAATTGCAAATAGAGTTTCATCGTTTTGGGAAATTAAAGCCCTCTCACTAGGGAGATATCTAACATGACACCATGTTAAAAAAAAATTGAAAAACATGAGTTTGGGCAAAAATGAATTGAGGTAAAAATGATTCCCAAATGCTCAATTCAGCGTTGACATCTAAGAACTTTTGGTTTGCCCAGTTGTGGAGTTCATACAAATCGAACTCACACTAGGTCTCTGATATCTCATACTGTGTATCAACTAGGGGATGTTCATCAAGGTTTACAATAGGGGGTAATGTAGGGCTTTCTACAACCAACTTTGATTTTCCTTTTTTGGATGACATTTCTGACTACAAATTAGAATCTAGGGAATCGAATTATCGGATTGCAACAATCGCTAGTGTAGGAGGACGATGGCGTGTTTACGAAATTTGGGACTGAACCTATACTGGTAAGGTATGAAATAGTGAAAGGAATGTATGTAGGGTGACGGGTAACTTTTTAAATAGGAGGGTGACTGGTTAAACAGGACAATAAGTGTTTTTTGGCTCGTCTCATTAGGGAAATTAGACGTTGATGGGAAGTATTAACCATTAAAAAATCATATGACTATCATTGGGGGAATTTAATGGTTTAAACGGTTATATGGTAAGGAAAGAAAGGAGAATGACAAGTGGCATAATGTGAAGATAGTGGAAGCGTGAGTAGGAGGAGGAAAACTGTTTTTGGAGGCGGGGGGGTAGGAGGTTAGCTATTTTGGAGAAGGGAGCCTCGAACGCATCATGGGGCTGCCACGTATGGTTCGGTGGTTTCCAAAAAAGTCACTTTTCAGGCCCCCCCTGTTAACTTCTGAAAGCGCAGGGGGGACCCAACTTGTCCTCTGTCGTTGATCCAGGCAGGGACAATCTTGTCCATTCATTCATGAGATCACTTTATCGAAAAGGACAAAGCATCACTTAGTCACTTTATTTACAAATTAAATAATAATCCTCCAATAATAAAAAGCATTAATATAAATAAAATGGTTTAGTGCAGAATTTAAACTAGTCTCTTTATTTGGGACATTTATTTTTTATTTTTTCATATATTTTTATTTTGTCCCTTTTTTTATTCTTATTTTATTTTTCTTTCTTTCTTTCTTTCTTTCTTTCTATTATTTTTTCTTTTCTATTGTTTTTATTTTTCTTTCAAAAAGATAAAAACAACTAAAGTAAAAAATAAGTTACAACATTCCTCGGGATAAATAGCTAGACAAGCATACCTTGATTACCTATATTATAGGACACTAATAAATGGTACATGTTCTTCTTCTTCCTCCTTATGACTTAAGGATGAGGAGTTTTCCATGTGATCTTCATCTTCATCTTTTATTATAGTCTGGTGTTCCTTCATCCTCTTGCCTGATGATCATCTTATCTCTTCTGCTCCATATGTGTCTTATAGCATGTCCTCCTTCTACGTTCTCCCTCTTCATCATCTTACCATGGCATGATAAGGTACATGTTTCTATAATTCACTCATGACGAGATGAAATCAGTCTGAAAACCCCCTAGTCTACGATTTTGCATATTGATCCATTTACTAAGCCAGAACCAGATGGAAGGCTAAGAAAAGGGCTAAGTGGCTGCACAATTATGCATTTCAAGAAGTCAAGAGGAGCCTTGAGCCTTGATACTATGCAGTGCACAGTTAAGGCTCAGCTGAGGGAGAAAACCGCGCAATTCTGGATATTAGTGTGACAGGTTAGGGGGATGAGCACTGGGAGAGCACATTACACAGTTTCAGGAGACAAGGGAGATGATGCCATTACATAGTTTCACAATCTAGGAGCTCAAGGATGAGCTTAAGGCTAGATACTATGCAATGTGAAGTTTACGCCTTGCTGGAAGGCATGATTATGCAATTATGGGCTTGATCACTGAGGTTGCGAAATGTGAAATTCTAAACTTGGGAAATAAGGTTACAAAATGTGTAGTTCTAGGATTAAGAACTCAAATTGTGAAATGCACAATTTTGGGCTTGAGCACTGAGGTTGCAAAATGCATAGTTCTAGGAGGCAGGATGAGGCTAGGATGCCAGGAATTTTCTGAAATTTGTCTAAGTGTGGGACCGAAGAGACTATTGTGAATAGTGATATTCCTTTAATGTGATCACACACTTGAAACACTTTGACAAAACAACAACATAGAACATCTGGAACACATTAACAACATATTTCCCTCAATGCGACAACTTTGCGATGACTTTATGACAAGTGCGACACTAAAGGTACACTTTATGGCAGCCGTGACAACACTTGTGTGATAGTGCTTAAAACTTTGGGAATGAGTGTGACTAATAGTTACATCGTTAGACCAACTCATTAACACAAAGATAACACCTTGAAACCACCATTAAAATCATACATACATTGTGTGACAACTAAAATGTGAAAAGATTACAATTGATAAAGTGTGAATGACTCTTGCAATATGTGAATCAACAGTGAAAGTAACAAATTCCAAAGAAACGACAGCATGAAACTAGCACTAATTAAAGTGAAAGCAAGTGAAAGCAACTTCCAAAAACATGAAAATGATGCTCGTGAAAAAAAAGGTGCATGGGAGAAAGAGTTTTCAAGACTCACCAAAATGGAAGTACAAACACAATTAAAATGTGAGAAATTATCGTTTCCAGTGTGCACTAAATGTCATCATGGATTGGACATCACATAGGCATAGACTTGATGGAACATGCTATGCTTGTCCAAGCTTGAATAAACAAATGTTCTTATGCACTTGTTATGGACTAAGCATGCGTGAGAAATTGACATTGACACTTCCATTCCAAGAAGGGAGCTCAAAAATCATCAGTTGGCTAAGCAGTGACTATAAAAAGATCAATCACAAGATCAACAGTAGGATCCAAAATTTGAGCATACGTAAAATTTTGGAGGGTGTTTGTTGTAGCAAAAACACTTGGCAACACACTGGTAGAACTCTAGCTTCTCTTCCTTGGTCAATTCTTTCGTGCAGGGTCTAGTTCTTCCAGAGGTATTAACTCATTGTTAAGATTTCCATGGCTTCCCCACTTACCCCGTGAATAAACATGGTCCCCTATATACCTCTCTCTCAGTTGAAAACATCATAAGATCTAGTGATATCGCAAAGTTTTGAGTTGGGAAGGGTAGTGAAGTTCGTGAGCTTAATATTTTCAGGGTATATTTTTTCATCTCCGGTGTTGCTCCACTGCCAACAGGCCTGGACAGTATCCTAACGGAGTTACTTCAGGAACACAAACATTGCTCCGCTACCAGCGAGCCTGGACACTACCCCAGCGAAGTTTCTTGCTTCACCTCTCTGCGCAAGAATCCTTTCTCTTATTTTGCCTTTATTTATTTATTTTATAGGATTCTGCATTGGAACTTATTCATTTTATGGGAAGAAGAGGGATCTTGAATTAGTGAGAGAAGAAGAGGTAGTTCCTTTAGAGAAGAATATAGAGACCTCTGATTTATGTTTTCTCATTTAGATTGTCCCCTTCTCCTCCTCTTCTAATTGGATAAGCATGACAACAACAAAACATAAAAACTGAGTGTCGGCATGAGGTTTTCTTGAATAGACATAGGTTCATGGTTTAACCAAAACTCTCCTCATGGATGGGTCGCATTTTCAGTTGAAAATTCATTGACCAAAAGGTATAACCGACACAAGGAAGATGGGCAAAAGGTCAGCCAAATGTTGAAGTCCTACAAAGTCCTTTTCTATTGTGCCACATTCCCTTTGATCCAACAGAGCATCTCCATGCATGATATCTCAAAATGAAAGGGAAGACAACACACAACAAGGAAAAAAAACAAGAAGACAATATAGAAAATGGCTATACCGAAACATGATGTGAAACCAAAAGTAGAAAACTCTAGATAAAATATAGGAAACAAATGTAGGATGCAGGTAAACTAAAATGAAATTAGACCTAATCCTAACCTAACCATCTAGAATGTCGAGGTCATGTGTAATGGGATTTCCAGCGTAGCCACCGTAATTATTCCCGACTAGGAATCACAAAAATGAGATCAATTAAAACTAATATAAAAAAATGTGCAATAAGAAATATAAGAAATTTAATAGGTTGCACAAAAAATTGAAGGTCTTTCCTATCAGCAAAAAGATAAGTCATGGCCACCGCTTCTGACCAATTTATATTCTTACCTTTTCTATCAGAATAATCATTCAACAAACCTCTGAAGCTTCCCACGAATGTGTTTCCATCTACACCAAAATCCTTAGAAAACATGAGGAAAGGTCAATTTTTTTAATTTTCGATGGACATTTCCAGGTAAAATTGTTCCAACCATTTAGCAATTGGATCATATAATTCATGATAATCCTCCTCAAAACCCTGAAATATTTGAGAAGATGAATTTTTAATTAGAGACACAAGATTACAGTGGGAATACTGTGAGGGAATATTGATTTGATCATACTCATTTGTCATGTTGAGACAGAGATGACCTGACATAACCATTAGTGAAGGCCAAAGTACCTCAATTGTTGGACAAAAATATGAATCGTGAGAAGTTGAACGATGAAGATCGAAAGATGTAAAAAAAATTTCATTGGATATACTGGTGGGAAAATGATAAAATGAATGAAATTCATCAAGGAAATAATAATGATCATATGGGTTGATTAAAGCACCTGATTCCCAGTTTGTAATCAACAAATATAAATCAATTTAAAGAGCTTTGCGAATGTTCTGAAAAATCAAACCAACTTCCTTGCAAGCCAAATCTGACAAACCATTTTCCTGTAACTGGTGATGAATTGTACAAGCATCGTAATCATCGAAAGAATTTAAAAGGGATGCTAAGAAGACAAAAACATAAGACCAATCAGTACATAGTGAGCAAAGAAGGATTTTATTCGCATGATAACTCATGCATTACTTATCACTCAAGAGGATTTCATGTGTGACGAAGAAAAAAATTTGCCAAGCAACACTCACAAGGAAAACTAGGAGCTGATTACTAAGAAATGAATATGATTAGCATGATTCCTTCGGCCAAAGATAGCCTTTGAAATGATCATATTCACAATTCCATGAATCTATGAGAGATACACATTCCAAAACCGAGTTTTATGCGAGAGATTTGCATGAAGATGAATCAACTGGAGAAGATTATTGAATCTGATCAAAAACCAAATCTTGAAAATTTGAAATATTACATCCAAAATACCAAACGCCTTTCAGAAAGAGATTTATATTGAGTGAAACCATGAAAAGAGAAGGATTATGTGAGAGAGACCAAATCTGACTTAGTTCAGGAGGCTTACTAGAGTCGTGAGACCATAACATAACCATCAATGAAAGTTGAAGTGCCTCGACTCTCTAGCAAGTCCTGAAACTTTCCATGATTTTAAAATCGCATTTTGAAGATTGAACCAGATCATGTTGATAAATGGAAACAAGAAATTCCAGTTTAATTTTTCCTTGAATTAAACTTTGAATTAAAATCGAATTCTATTTTCATAGCAACTTGTAAATAGTTAATTAAGTTTAATTAACTTAATTAGCTTAGGAATTTCAAGTTGGAAGTATTTATGTAGTCATGTATATGTTCTAGCTAAATTTTATGGATCCAAGATGAGTTTATTTGAGTTGTAATTAGATAACTTAGTTTGACTAAGTTATAGATGGTTAAACTAGTTCTAACTATTTGTGGAACTGGTAGAGGTTTAGTAGTGAGTTGGTGCACTGGTGCATCCTCAGTGCTACTCCAACTAACTAAATATTCCCTCATGAGAAACTCATGCATGTCAGTTCAGAGAAAGACCCAATTGAGACTAGAGTGTAGGGACAATGTACTATTAGTTGTAGAATGATCCGAGTTGTACAAATCATGCATGCAATCAGAAGAGGACCTAGATTTGGATTGCGCAGTTATGAAAGAAGGAATTTCCAAATAAAGAAAGAATTGCGCAAGAAAATAAGGGCTCAACAGGCAGTAGAAATTGGCTAAGTGTTGGTCAGTGTGGGCTTGTGAGGCAGAGAGCTGATCATACTTGTGCAGGAATTTTTCTTATGAGAACAAGCTTTGTATTATCACTCAGATTTTTGATTAATTCAATCGATAGTTAGGGTTTTGAGCAGTGGTTTTCCCTAGAGAAACAATTTTGTTATGTGTCTTTGATTATCTTCCTCTTTTCGATTATTATTTTCATCGATCTTTTGGTTTCCATTGTTTAAAGAGTAGAGTAGGTTCTGGTCTTATGTTTTAGAACATTACATGAGCTGTGAATCTATAGGAAAATATACATGTATCAGAGCTTAAGATAGTATACTAGAGGATATTTTGAAGTTTTGAGTTTTGGGTTACAGGAAAAATTCGAATTTCCAATACATACTTTAGGATCAGAAAATGGCTTTCTATAGTTTAAGTCTCGAGTATGCTTTGGAAGGAAGCTCGAATGATATAGCCTAGAAGGATAGGATCGGGGTTGTGCTAGAGGATAATGGCCTCAAGGAATTAATTGATCAAGACATTCCTAAGCCAACAACATCGAATACATAGAATCTGGATGAGTGGAAGAAGTGTGTGGCGAAGGAGAGGTGGATAACCCTTGAGGGAGTTTGAGACCACATTGTCTCAAGTCTCTATGGGAAGGAAACTTAGTATGCTATGTGGAAATCATTTACAGACCTATTCTAGAACAACAGTGACCATAGAATGTTGGCACTGAAAGACAAACTTCGAAAAATCAAGATGGATAAAGGTGAGACCATTCAAAAATACTTTACCAAGTTCACTCACTGTCATCATGCTCACTGTCATTATGAACCACAAAGTGTTGGAAGAATAATTTCCAAGGATGATACAGTCAACCTAGATCTCCTAGGCCTCCTTAAGATTTGGAATATCTATCAGGACTCTATTAATGGGATGGAGAATCTTCCAAATTGTGAACGATTGTGGTCAGATTTTATGCAGGAGGAGATCAAAAGGAACACCAGAGATGGTTCCTCATCAAAGACTGATGATGATGAAAGTTGTTCCTTAGCGAGTAATGAAAGGAAAGGGAGAGGGAATGCGTCCCATTCCAAATCGAAATCTTTCCATAGAGGTAAGAAGAAAGACATGATGACATTTAAGTGCTTTCATTTTCACAAGCTGGGCCATTTTTCTACAAATTGTCTGCTCAAGAAGTCCAAGAAGAATTCCTTAGGAAGAGCGACAGGTGAGGCTTTTGCCTCTCAATTTGAAATGGATTCTACTCTCATTGCATGCATGGTGTGATCAAAGATGAGTATTGTATGGTACCTTGATAGTGGAGCTTCATTCCATAGGACTGGTGATAAGGAGTTGTTCAGTGACCTGGAGGAGAAGCATCTCCAAATGCATATCAAGATGGGTGATGATGGGAGGTATAATGCTACTGGATTGGGCATGGTTACTTTTCAGAGGGAGCATCATGCTCCTCTCATCTTGAGAGATGTTATGTATGTGTCTGGGTTTAAGAATAACTTAGTATTGTTCACCATGCTTGAGGATAGAGGCTATGATGTGATTTTATCCAAAGGAAAGGCATTCGTTCAACACATAGCCACGGGTCAAGTAAAGAAGATATAGATTTGAGTTAGGAATATCTATAAGTTGGAGGTAGAGGATTGTGTTGCTTTGAGCATGAAAGCGGAGATGGTGCAGAGCCGAGACATTGGCAAGTTGTGGCACAGGAGATTGGGTCACTTGCATCATTGGGCTTTGAAATCATGCAGCATATCTCTACTGGTCTTCCCAAAGGTATGCTAGATAAATTTGATACATGCAAGGGGTGTACTTTGGGAAAATACACCAAAGCTTCCTTTCACGACAAAGACATTTGAGCAGAGGTGATTCTAGAGCAATTCCATTCAGATGTGTGTGGACCATTCTCAATAGCATCCACGACCAAACACAAGTATTATGTTATATTTGTTGATGACGTTTCTCATAAATGTTGGATATTTTTCATGCAGAAGAAGGATCAAACTTTCACAAAGTTTTTTGAATTTAAAGCATTGGTTGAGAAAGTGTCTAGCGAGAAGGTTAAAGCTCTGAGGAGTGATAACAGTGGTGATTATGTCCCAAATGATATTAAGAACTTCTATCTGGTAGAAGGGATTAAATGAGAATTGATGGCACCCCATAACCCACAGAAGAATTGGGTGGCGAAGAGGAAGAACATAAGTCTTGTAGGGGCATCACGAGCAATGTTGCATGATCAGGGCCTACCACTACACTGGTGGTCTCACCCATGCAACACAATGGTTTATTTGCATAACCATAGCCCACATTAGACACTTGGGATGGAGACACCAAAGGAGGCTTATTCCAGTAAGAGACCAGATGTTGGTCACTTCAAGATTTTTGGGTCATCGGCATATTTCCATGTGACCAATGATTCACATAAGAAGCTTGAGCCAACAGTAGAGTTGGGTATATTTGTGGGGTACACTGATACACCTCACAATTATTGGGTGTACTTGTCGAGCAACAAGATGACAATGGTTAGCAGGGATGTCATATGCAATGAGGAGAAGGCGATGTGATTTTCCCTTGAGAGGGAACTTGAGCTACATGTTGTTGAGGAGCTTTTAGCTCCTAAGTTTGAGGAGCCCCAGATTGATGTGGAGCAGCCACATGTAGAGGATCCGAGAGTGGAGACATCCACTCAGACAGAGTCTTCTAGAGATGGGAGAAAGTGCACTAGAGAGGCTGACAGGTTATTACATGATGAACGAGAGAATGTGGGAGCACCCACATATCAAAACAGGCAAAGGAGGTCACCTAAGAGGTACATTAGATACATGGCTCTTATGAGTGGATGTGTTGAGACAGAGCCATCTTCCTTCGAGGAGGCAATGCAACAACCAATTTGGGTTGATTCCATGGTGGAAGATTATAACTCCATAGTTCGTAACAATGTTTGGGATGTGGTCCTAAGAGTGGAGGACAAGTCAGTGGTAAGCTCCCAATGGCTTTACAAGGTAAAGCAAGATGCAGATGATAGTGTGGAGAAGCATAAGGCCAGGTTTGTGGCCTATGTCCTTTCATAGGATGAGACCTTTTCTCCTGTTGTAAGGTATTGTTGAAGCCTCAAAAATCGTTTCTTACAACATGGGGGAAAATAACCCAGTCTGGACCTTGGTTGGCAACTCCTTTTTTGTTTGGTGTAGTGGCTTCCACTGGGTATAATGGGACCAGTTTCCCAATATAAATTATGATAGTGCTGATGGGGTGATATATGATAGTTTGAAGGAATGTTTCAGATAAAAGTAATCTAATCTAAACTAATAATCACATGCATATATGCTAATTTAAACACTATCTAGCTATGACTATACCCATGAATAAAAATTGAAGTATGTGATGTACAATAATGTCCTAGAGAAATTGGTAATAATGATCATTCAACTGCAATAAGAAGTGAAATCGTTTTAACAATAATCATTTCGGATAAGTAGTTAGTCGAAACAATTGTGAAATATATATCGCATAAGAAATTATTCACATATTCAACATAAAATTTAGGCCATCACCATACAAAAGTGTAATAATGCTAACAAAGATTTAAAATTTCATACATAAACAATTTGAAGAAAAATTTATTGCTTAATACATAAATAAAACAAATTCACAAGATAAAAGTACCATTTGTAATAAGTTCTGCTCATGTGTTTCAACAATATTGACCTACTTCTAATCAATCCAACACCATCTAAGAGTACAGAAGTGCAATTTCAGTAGAATATGCCAAATAAAATGAAAATAAATCTTGTTCCATTCATTTCACCAGAACTTCCTCAAAGGGACAGAAGTGCATGTTTTGAAGATTGTTTCTGATAAAATTGTTGGACCCCTCTCTTAATGCATGAGAGGGGTTTAAATACTAAATTATAAATCCTAAGAATAAATTATTACAAAAATAGTTGAGGAGGTTTAAACGACCTTCCTCAAATTATGCGAAACAAAACTAAAATAGAAGTAAAACATGGCGAATAACTCCTTTTCATTTGATCCTTGAGATTACTGTTACACTAAAAAATGTCACCTTGACTACTTACAGTTAGTATGGCTCAAATCAACAGTCATGCTACCCTCTTAGGCAAGTCTCATGCCTCTGTTATCCATCTCAAACTCAAAGAAGAGAGAAAGTCTTGTAAAAACTATGTTTATCTCTGGGGTCGCAGGTTCTCTCTAGCCTTACCTGCGGGGACGCTGAACTTGTTCACAAAATATGCGTCCATGGACGCTCTGTATGTTAAGGGACAGGTGCGTCCCTCTGTAAAAGGTAAAATGCGCGAGTTTTATCTTGAAAAAGTTACTTGTGGTTACTTCTAGAACATTCTAGAGGTCGGTTTGATGAAATGGATGCGCCTCCAGTTGGTTCATGTATCTCTATTAAGGGGGAACTAATCCCATCAATAAGGGAGCTATCCCACCCATAGAGGGGGATGATCCCATTGATAGTGGACCTGAATAACCTCTTTACAGCACTATAAATAAAGGCATTGAGCCAGAAGGAGAGGAGGTTGGAACTATACATTTTCTTTGGGTAAATGCTGCAGGATTTAGGTCTTCCATTAGAGCCTTTGTGAGGAGAGATTGTCTTCACTTGATTCTACTTGGGAGAGGGTGAGCTTTGTCAAGGTAGAGGAAAACCCTTGATGGACCCTAGGAGGAACTTGCACAACACCAAGGCCAGGTTGTAAGAGTTTCTTTGTTTCGTTATTAATACAAACTGGTTTATTTTTCTCAATAGCTTGTGTTAATGAGTTATTTCATGTGTTCCTTGGTCTGCATGTTGAATATATGTTTTCTTATATGAAATGCAAGTGCTTGGTAATTGTTTGATTGTTTGTGGTTGCAGGAATTGACTTGAAGGAGGAGCTCATCCGGATCGTCAAGAACGGACTTCAACAACAGCGTTTTGGAATAAGGTAAGCCTAAACACTTGTAGTTTTCATGTTGTAAAAGGTGTATTTAGAGAAAGATCACTCCATTTTGTCTTGTTTGTCATTAGAATGTCTTAGACTTCTAGGAAGGTCAGTCGTGTCCGCACCCTTGACAGATTCCGTGTGACAAATTGGCGACTCCGCTGGGGAATCCATTAATGAGAGAGTCTTTTCCTTTATATGAACTTTGCTTTGAGAAAATCATTTTTATTTTCTGGTTTTTGACTGTGAGAATTAGTATTTGGGTGGCTTAGCTTTAGATTTAGTTAGATTTGGTTTTTCTTCATTTTCCAGAAGGACGCACCCTCTTAGTACTGCACAGTGCGTCTTTGGACGCGCTGTTGCCGTCTGCACAGAGCGGGGCCGCACCTGTGACAACGGGTTGCCTGCGTCTTCCTGTAAAACTTAAGAAAATTCCATTTTTGCTTTAAATTGCTTTTAGATTTTGTTTTTCCTTAGTGTTTTCTGCCCAGATCCTTTAGTACCCTGTCAAGAATTTTCACCTGAACTAGTTTTGTGAGCTTTGAGTGTTTTAGTGGTTTTCAACGAAGTTTAGACCTAGGGTTTGATTTTTGGAAAGGCTTTGTAGTGACTTTGATAGTAGAAAGTTGTCCAGCCTTAGATCTCTCTGGTTAGTCAACCTTCTTAGAAGTCGGGCCTGTCGTAAAGTCTCCTTTTGTGAGCAACTTGCCATTTGAGTTGTTTTGGGTCAAATTTCGAATTACTTGTTTATAAAGTATTGATTTCCATTTTACAAAAAGAACAAAAAGATTAGAGTTTTGTTTTGGCTAGTTTTTGATTCTGCAATAAGCTAGTCCTTGATTTAATTGTGATCAAGTAAAACACCTTAGAAATAATCATTGTTAGTTTTGGCCTCGTTAAGATTGCTTAGAGTAAATTTGCCTTTAGTTTGCTTATGAGTGCATTTTCATAGATTTTAAGAGTTGTTAAGATTGATTTTTGGTTACATTAGATTTACTTGCTTTATTAAAAGAAAAATACAAAAACATCTTCTTAAAAAGTCTTGTTTCAAGTAGCTTTTTGTTTTCGAAAGAAGAAAAGAGTTTTTTCGTGCATGTAAAGAGAGGTTATGTTTTTATGCTTGGAAAAGACAAACGAATTGTTTCTTTGATTGTCTTCAATTAAGAAGTTGCTTTCATAAAGATTGCATTCTCTCAACTTTTTAGTTAAGCAATTCATCGAAAAAGTAAAGTAGTGGATAAATCATTCTAGGTGCATTTTGTAGTGGTTTCGAGTCGAGTCAACACACCACTGGTTTCACTTCCATCACCTTTTGACTTAAGAAACAACCTTAAAAGTAACGGTTAAATTAAAATCAATCTAGTAATCTTTATTTTTCTAGGGCTCTGAAGCACCAACATAGCTTAGGCTAGGGTCTTAGAGTAGGTGAGTACTTAACTCTCCAAGACTACAAAACCAAACAGATAGTCTATCTTGAGTAGAACAAATCCAATTGTTTCAGTTACATTCTGGGAAAGCTCCTCTTAAAGGAGAAGCACGAGCTCGTGTCCGAACCAGTGAGGGGATCATTCCTCCCTCGTTGGGAACGACGCCAGGCAGTACGTATTACAAACGGTAAACCTCGGATTAACCATTGTCGAGGAGCCAGGGGTCACTTATCGGTAAACCTTGGATTGTTGTCAAGGAGCCGGTAAGGGGATTGGAGCTTGCTACTCTGCCCTTGCGTGCTGTCGGAGTTTAGACTGTTCCCCCAGGTGTAATTGTTGTGATTGGTAACCTTAGTGGCCATAATATCTAGGATTCTACCCAAGGTGACGGTGGAGGGAAGGTCCCACTGTACCTGGAGCAGACGTCGGTTATACTCACTTGGATTTTCTGGGGGGTTCGCTTCACTTCGAGACGGTTAAAGTGGAGGAACTTGGTCCAGTCTATTCATTAAGCAGGTTGCCGGGGTAACTGTTCCACCCACCATTTCTGTACTGAATCCTGCGAGGTTGGGCCTAATCACCAACTAGCGCTTTTGGTCCGGAAGACTACTGTTTGTATGTGGTTTGACGCTCTAGATTATTTAGGCGTGTGCTTCAAATTTGTTTGCTTCTTTAGAAGACTTTAGGCGGTTTGATTTGAAATTTTTTACTTTGTTTTCGTGTGTTGTAGTTAAAATCTTTAATTGTGGCGGAATTACCGAGACAGTCCCGTAGACTTCGGGGCAAGTCTCCTGAGATTTTTACCGGAATAGATTTGTTAAGAAAACTCCGTAAGTCGCGGGGTGAATCTCCTGAAGACATTCCGGGTCATTTAGAAGGGTTAAAGGTCCTTGTAACTCCTCCTAGTGGCAGTAGAGTAGGATCACCTGAGGAAGGAGAATCTTCCTTGGTAGTCCATCCAGATTACCAAATATTAGAAACAGGTTACAATCCCGAAGCTGTTACAGTTTCCGAGCTTGCTGGTAGTTTTTCATCTGCCAGTGAAACAGGCGAAGAACCTGAAATTTCAGAACCTGTTACTCCAACTCCTAGTGTTCCTGATTCACCAAGAATAGAAAGAATTATCACCGAAAATCTTCCTGTTGGATTAATTGCTATAGAAGAACTTGTTCCAGAGGAAGAAATAGGCGTTTCTGATTCTGAAGATCTAATTACCCTTGATCTAAGGGAGCGTGAATCCATCTTTTACAGTCCTCCTAGAAGTGAATCTTGGTACCTTGCATTAACCAATTTTTTAGACAACTCAGTAGGTTTTTCTACACCTCGTACTCCGGTTCCACCTAGAGGAATTCATTCTCCTGTAAATATGTCTGGTCAGTCATCTGTGTTTTCACAAAGTCCTGAATCATTTTTACATGGCGGTCCTTCTGTTCCTACTAGGTATCAATCACTTTCTGGTACCTTTGCGGGAGCGTCTCCTCAACCCATTGATCATGGGTTATTAGTTGGAAACAGTGGTAATGTACCATTGAGTATAGGTGACGTTTATATGATGTCAGGTTCAACTCCCATTAACCAACCTCAAGGTGGCCAATTACCGCCTGGGGGGCAACCTCAAGGTACTTCATTCGTGACTGGGGGGCAACCTCAAGGGTATCAACCCCAAGGGTATCAACCTCAGCCTCAATATGTACCCCAAAGTCAACCTCAGTATCAATATCAACCTCAAGGATGGCAACCTCAAGGATGGCAACCTCAAGGATGGCAACCCCAAGGGTATCAACCCCAAGGGTATCAACCTCAAGGATACCAACCTCAAGGTCAAGGTCAACCCCAGTATTCGTATTTACCTCAAGGTTATCAACCTACGGGTCAATACCCTGGTCAAGGTTATCAACCACCTCAAGGGCAATCATATGGGATTGCACCTTACAGTTATCAACCCTATCCTCAATACGGCTATGGATCTCAGTATCCTCAACCTGTTACGAGTCAATACCCTGGAATGTTAACATGGGATCCGTCACAGGGTCAACAGATGTCGCAACCAAGTATACAGTCGGTACCTCAAGCAGGACAACCTGCAGTTCTTGGTCCACCCCAGCAACCGCAACCTGTCCAGTCAAGTGTTCAGACCCCTGTAACTTCTGTAGTTACTCAGCCGCCAATTGCACCTGGTACTCCACCTCACACGGCTGTAGCAACTACCGCTTCATCTACCATGCTTACTTCTGGAGTATCGGCAGCTCCAGTTTCTACTGTCCCTGTAACCACTCCTCAGACATCTGTACCGTTGTCTGGACCCACGGTTCAAACCACAGTCCAGATGCCTGTAGGCCAACCTGGTACAAGTACGGTTGTTACTACTCAACCTCAATTTGTTCAACCTCCGTACCAGGGACAGTATCAGCCTGGGCAAGCTGCCCAACAACCGGTTTACCAGTATCAACCGTATCCTGGGTACACTTATCAACCACCTCAGCAACCCCAGTACGGTCCGGTTAATCCTGGTTTTCCAGGAGGATATAATATCCCAAATGCGACTCCTGTTCCTAGTTATCCTGGATATCCTCCTCCTGGGGCTGGTATTGTGACTCAGAGTTTTAGAGATCCTAACCGGCAGTTACCGTTTATTGCGACTTTAGATTTACCCGACTTGACGCGCCTAACGAACGATCCAATTCAATATCTTCAGTTCTGGCCGCCAATGCCAAATAAGTTGCCCAGCGATATACCCAAGTTCGAAGGTAAGTCTGGAGAGGATCCGTCTAATCACGTGATGACTTACCACCTCTGGTGTGCATCAAATTCCATCTCAGATGATTCCATCCGCTTACGTCTTTTCCAGCGTACACTCATTGGTCTCGCAGCCAAGTGGTACATTGAGTTACCACGGGCCTCTTTTTACAACTTTAGCCAGTTAGCTACGTCGTTCTTAACTCATTTTCAGTTACCAGTCAGATACGATAATGGTACAGAATTATTAACTT
This sequence comes from Pinus tabuliformis, assembly GCA_031772625.1. NCBI lineage: Eukaryota > Viridiplantae > Streptophyta > Pinopsida > Pinales > Pinaceae > Pinus > Pinus tabuliformis. Next base: position 951,249,824 of record CM062818.1, read on the forward strand.
CGCTAAAACAATCGACATCCACGTACATTTCTGATCACATTCATGAGTGGAGACGTCGAAGGAGATTAGTGAAAGTTTTTATCCCGGACCAAATCTTAGCTGAATGGTTTGTCAAATCATTATTACCAAGAATTACTGAAGATGTAGCTAAGGCCGGAGTAGTTACTGAGGAGCAAGTCATTGCTCAGGCACAATACCTTGACTTAGTTTACACTCAGTCGGGTACGTTACACGAGAAAATTCCGGATCTTCCAAAGTCAAACCAAATCGCTGCTGCTCCTTCGGGATCTCATGCCGCTGATGGTATGATCGGTATCGTGACTACGAAGAGTAAGAAGAAGTCTTCCAAGACCTCCAATACTCCAATTATCACTTTGCCTGATTCTCCGACAGGAGAGTCTTCTCCTCCTGAACTTACCGCCGACATTCACGCTGTAGAGTCATCTACGGCCAAATCCAAAAACGGTGGAAAGAAGAAAGGAAAGAAGAAGGCTAAAGCAGACAAGGCTCCAAAGGAGAAAACGGAAAAGTTGGAAACCAATGACGAAAAGCGCAAACCTCGATATCCTTGTCTTATTTGTGAAGAAGATCATTTTACGAGAGACTGCCCTCATCGGGCCGAGGTAGTAAAAATAGTCAAAGGTTCTCCCACTCCTGCTGTGTTAAAAAATCCATTTCCAGAGCAGGAGAATAAGATGATAGGTTCTTCTTCAAATGCCAGTGAAGAAACCATTTTGATGATGTCTCATGTCAGGATTGCGACTCGATCGCAAGATTATGGTAGTAAGGCTCCTGTTGATGGTAAGGAAGCAGAATCTTCTCACTCTAACCCATCAACCTCAGCTCCTGGTTCCGATCCACTACAGATCGAAAAACCTAACCCAGACTTAGTGATTAAGCCGCCCGCCAAGGGTGTACTTCGAAGGTCTGCTTTCAATCCACATGTGAGAGCAGCCCAGAATTACAACATTGTTGAAGACTTAGCTGTTTCACCTTCAGCAATGTTGGCACTCGAAGTGCTGCAATCATGTCCAGCGCAACGAAAATTGCTTTTGTCGGCTATTGGAGCTGTCGATGTTCAGGACCCAAACCTAATGATCTTTGATCTAGAAAGTAGTACACCACGTCTCCCCCATCAAATGGCTTTCCAAATTCCAGTGATAGTCAAAAACAGGCCTATTCATCGGACTGTGATTGATGAGGGAGCTTCTACGTGTATTATGTCGATTCAATGTTGGAGATCGCTTGGTTCTCCTTCGTTGAACCAATCCCCCACCATCCTTAAGGCCTTTGATGGCCGTGGGTTCCGTCCGTTTGGTATTCTACAAGAATTGCCTATAGGGGTCGAAGGTAAAACCGTTAGTCTGGATGTGGAAGTGGTTGATGCCCCTCTAGACTACAACCTTCTTTTGGGTCGAAGTTGGTCATATGCTATGACAGCGGTCGTTTCATCGGTCTTCAGAGTCATTAAGTTTCCACATAACGGTAAGATCGTGACTATTGATCAGCTGACATACTTTTCATCCGACCCAACCTCTTTAGAAACTATCCAGCATGTTGGTAAAACGACAATCCCTTATAGGGACATTGGTGTAGGTTTAGTTAAGGATTCCGGTTTACTGGGAACTTTTCCTCTCCCTCCACTCAATGCAGACCCTTCGTTTGCAACAATTCATATGATCACGTCAGAAAACATTATTTATGATGATCCTTGGTATGTTCCCTCTGACTCTGAGCTAGACTCACTCGGTGATGTTATGCCGTTGAGTCCGTATGAGATTGCTTATGAAGCTCTTATGTCTTTTACCGACTTTCATTCAACCGAAACCGACCAAATGAATGTGGTCAGTGAAGAGTCTTTTTCACCTCACCCTTAGAACGGATAACGTTTCCCGAAGAAGTGTCATCTGACGAACAACTTCGCGAAATCCTAAGTGTAGATGATCTACCATGGGAAGATCTCCATCACAGATCTTCGTTTTTACCTAAGGGATGCATTTGAAAATGATTTTTCATCTATCTTTACCGCTGAATATGTCAAAGACGCTCAGGATCCAACGAAACATTCTGATTCAGAGCTGAATTTAGGGAATATTTCTCGTACTATTCCCATTGATATTTCAGTGAAGCCCGGAATCGAGGAGAACATTCATATAGGTGCCGCATGTACTGAAGAAGAAATCCAAACTTACAAGGCCCTATTCCAAGAATTCCGCGACGTGTTTGCCTGGTCTTACGAGGAAATGCCGGGAATTGATCCTGCCATTGTTGTTCATGAAATCAAAACCTACCCGGATGCTAAACCCATTCGGCAACGGTTGCGTCAGATTCACCCTCGAAAAGCGGCTGCGATTAAAGCAGAAGTCGAAAAGCTGTTGAAAGCAGGTTTCATTTATCCGATCCCGTTAACGGATTGGGTATCGAATATTGTTCCCGTCAATAAAAAACAAGGAACAATAAGAATCTGTATCGACTATAGGGATATCAATCGAGCTTGTCCAAAAGACAACTATCCTACGCCTTATATCGATCAAATAATTGATGATTGTGCCGGAAGTGAGATGTTTTCCTTCATGGATGGTTTCTCAGGCTATAATCAAATCAATATTCTACCTGCCGATCAACCAAAAACGGCATTCATTTGTCCATGGGGGACATTTGCTTACTGCAAATTACCTTTTGGGCTTAAGAACGCCGGTGCTACTTTTCAACGGGCAATGTCTTATGCATTTCATGACATCAAGCACATTGTGCAACCCTATCTCGATGATTTGCCTGCTCATTCTTTACACCGAGCTGATCACCTTGTCCACCTACGAGCAATCTTTATGAGGTGTAGGCATTATCGAATTCGGTTGAATCCCCACAAGTGTGTTTTCTGTATAGAAACAGGTCGATTGCTGGGATTTGTTGTTTCAAAAGCCGGCATTCGCGTCGATCCCTCGAAAGTCGAGGCTATCATCAAATTGCCTCCTCCTTCGAGTTTGCGCCAACTCCAAAGTTTGCAAGGGAAAGCGAACTTTTTACGCCGATTCATCCCAAACTACGCCGAGGTCACTAAAGGTTTTACACGGTTGTTGAAACAGAACGCACAATTCTTTTGGGACGAGATTGCCCAACAATCTTTTGATGCACTGAAACACGCGTTGACCCATGCACCGTTATTGCATCCTCCCAACTACAACCAGGACTACTTCTTATACCTCGCAGCTTCGCATTCCACCATTGGAATGGTGTTAGTTCAAGAAGATGAATTCAAAGCAGAGCATGTGATATATTATCTTAGTAGAACCTTAAATCCCACTGAGTTAAAATATTCGCATGTGGAGAAATTGGCCCTGGCAGCCGTTCAAGCTGTCCAGCGTTTTCGTCACTACATTCTTCTCCGCAAGACTACAGTTATTTCGGATTGCAACCCTATGATTTATATTTTGACAAAACAACTGCTAGGGGGCAAGTACTCTAAATGGATTGTTATCCTGCAAGAGTTCGACTTGGAGTTCGAGAAGTCCAAGTCTAAGAAATCTTTAGTTTTTGCGGAATTGATGTGTGATTTCCCGAGTGCTGACACAGAGACTGTGGCAGAGGAGTCCATTGTGGACGAATCTTTGTTTCTTATTAGCACTTTAGATCCGTGGTATGGGGATATAATCATCTATCTCCAAACCCAAACCTTTCGGCCTGAAGCTTCCAAGGAAGACCGTCGAAAAATTCGGTTTCGATCCCAGCAATACAGAATTATTGGAGATACACTTTATCGCCGGGGGGCAGACTTAGTTTTTCGACGTTGTTTAACTCACGAAGAGGCTGAGAGAGTTTTGAATGATTGTCACTCTGGAGCATGTGGCGGTCATATGTCTGGGTATGCCACAGCTCAGAAGGTGTTGCGCGCTGGCTATTTCTGGCCGTCTATGTTTAAAGATTGTATCCTTGCTGTCAGAACATGCCACAACTGTCAAGTGTTTGATCGAAAGATGCGCGCTCCACCTGCTCCTCTCCACCCTATAATTGCCGCTGGTCCATTCGCCAAATGGGGCATTGACTTTATTACTTGTAACCCTCACTCGGCCGGGGGGCATGCGTATATCATCCTCGCGGTTGATTATTTTACAAAATGGGCCGAGGCGATGCCTACATTCGACGCAAGCGGCAAGACAGCTGCAGTTTTCGTATTCAATCATATCATAACTAGGTTTGGTGTCCCACAAGCAATCATTACTGACCATGGGAGCCATTTTCGAAACGTCATGATGACTGAGCTTACAAGCCAGCTTGGTTTGCGCCACGATAGCTCTACTCCTTATTATCCGCAAGCCAACGGTTTGGTTGAGTCAATCAACAAAGTTCTAGTCATCATGATTCGACGGATCATTGGTATCCATCGAACGAATTGGCATAACATGTTATTTTCGGCGCTATGGGCATATCGAACTTCAGTGAAAAATTCAACAGGTTTCACCCCTTTCCAGCTAGTTTATGGCTTAGAAGCTGTGTTACCTATTGAATGCGAAATCCCATCACTTCAAATGGCTGTCGAATTACTTCCAGCTACTTCCGAAGAGGAGAAACGGTTATTATACTTGGCTAAATTAGATGAGACTCGACGTGACGCTACTTTAGCTATCGAGACTCACGCGAAACGAATGAAAGCTCAGTACGATAAAAATGTAACCCCTCGAAGTTTTTCGGAAGGAGACCTAGTACTATTATATGATCAAGCTAACGATAAGCTAGGTGCCGGAAAATTCGTTCCCATGTGGCATGGGCCCTACATTGTAAAGCGAAAGTTAGCAAAAGGGGCTTATGAGTTAGTTGATTTTGATGGGGACTCTTTGGGTAAACCCAGAAATGGACTTTACCTAAAGAGGTATTATGCTTAAAATGATGGGTATGGAGAAATTTTTAGATAGGCAAGTGTGTTAGTTTAGTCAGTGTGCTTAGCTTAGCAAGTGTGGTTTTTCGTCATTATTCTGGCTTATCTTGGTTTTACTCTTGATATTGTAGATGTCGACGCCTCTCCAAACATACATTGGATTTGCTGATGGTGCTTGTCGTAGTACACGGAATATCTCTTCCGCAGCTTGGGTTATCTATTCGCCCTCTGACGAGTTAGTTTCTATGCATGGGGTAAGCCTCGGTCAAACAACGAATAACATTGCAGAATACAGTGCAGTGGTTGAATTATTATCCGAATCTATTTCATTTGGAATTCGACGTTTGATAGTGAGGTTAGATTCTGAACTTGTTGTATTACAGCTTAATAGAGTTTATGCCATTAGAAATCCTGTGTTATTAAGGTTGTTTTTGAGAGTGCGTCTCTTGGAACGTGAATTTGATTACATTGAATATCAACATATTCCAAGGTCTTTGAATACATTAGCAGATGCAATTGCTTCTCGAATGTTGGACAGACATTTACGATAATCATGCAAGTAAATTTAAAAACATTTCATCACATATGTTAAACAAGATAAGCCGGTAATAGTGATATATATAGATAGAAGTGTGTCAAAAAATATATACATCGTCTTCGATCATAGGTTTAAAACACCTTATGATCGGCAAAATGATAGTACAAAAAGTCAAAAATGTCACATGTGACTACAAAAGTGACTAGTCAATCACTGGTGGTGCTCTCTGTACGACACCACTGCGCGGGCTACCTTACGCAAAAATCTCCTAAACGGTCCAGGGACCGCGACTACGAAGCGCTGAAGCCTGATAGGAATGTCGTCCATAGTAGTCTCAGGTATATCTGCCGTGAGACGCTCTAGATCATGCTCCAACTCAGCTAGTACTTCTGCTGTCGCATCCTGTGGGGCCGGTACCGGTGCAGCTGGATGTAGTCTATCATAAGGCCGGAGGTTGGCTGGACGCTGTGGACCAACATCTGCATTTTGAAAAGTTTACTATTAGTTTTGAGACGATATATATAAAAAAATACAAAAAATACATAACTAGAAAACTTGTGAAAATAAAAAGTACCTCTGTCGTCCCATTGTTCTCCCTGTGGAAGAACCATGTCCGGATCACCTCTGAAATCCATTCCGGCATACGGAAAGTCCTGTATCACAAAAAGCTGGCCCTCTAACCAGTCAAAATAACTATCTGAGAATCGAACTACTGTCGCGCCCTCGTCAGGATGCCGGGCCATCACCGCAACCCATCGTATCAGCTTTGGCTGCTGGGACCCAAGATATCAACAGTGAGTTGCTGAGGGATCAGCATTGGAATCTCTCCAAGGCAAAGCTCACGACTATAGGCCCATATCCAAAAGTCTTTAGTCGTCCGTTCTTTGCCTTGGTCAGTTGGCTCTTCATATGAGCCGACACAGCTTCACACCAGTTGAAAATGGTGCCTTGGTAACAGTCAATTGCCATCCGCATTTGGGATCCGGAAGCAATGTGTAAAGCGGCCGCGCCGCAAATTCTGGTAACCGTGAACGCTATGACTTTGAGTTCCGAGAGTGATGTGTTTTATCTCTATGCCTTTTGAATGGTGAGCCCCAGGTGTGCACCAATTCTCGCGGAGACTATCAAGGGATTGGCCACCCGGCCTAGTCCCCGCAAGACTGAGTTGCTCACCTCTGTTTGGCAAGCCAGTGAGAAAGTATACATCCGAGGGCTCTATCTCGAGCTGGTGCCCTCCTATGTAAAAGCATTGTTCTTGTACGTTCCATCGCTCAACCAGCCATTCCAAGAATCTTACCTGGCCCCTCATGCCCGGTATGGTCCAATATTTGTATAATCCGCATGCTCTTAGGGCATCCAGGAAGGTTGATGATTTATTGCAGCTTCATCTTCCTCTACATGCTCTCTTTCTCTCCAGTCTAACATGATTAATGCCCTGCATATCAAAAATAGCAATTAGAAATTAATTTGGGATTTTTGGTGGTTTTTTGAGAGAGTTGGGGTTTTGAAATGCGCGTTTCTCGGAGACGCACCCCGGCTTTGTAGCACAGGGCGCCCGGACGCAGCTGGCCTGAAGGCGGGCTGCGTCTTCCGACCGTTTTCCCGTATGAGAAAAAGTCGGGGGACGCAGGTCACCCGAAGGGCACCTGCGTCCGCCGAGAGGCGCATTCCAAAACCAAAACCCCCCCAAAAAATGAAACTAAAACCTAAAAATTGATTCTAAACGGATAGAAATGCAGAGTAGGATGTGTAAAATACCTGGATGAGACGGCGTTCGATTCCGACGGTCAGATTTTCCGCAGCAACCACGGGAAGTTTCTTGTCAAAAGCTCCTTTTTCAACCTCAACAGTGAAACGGTAAAAATGACATGGTAAAAGGTCTTTTTATAGGTTTTTTGGATGAATTAGTTCATTTTTTACCATGAAAAGATGTTTTGAATGTATTTTTGCCTATTTTAAACAGGTATGAGTAATGTGTCGCTTTTGTGCAGGACAAAGGGATTTCGAGGGAAATTGTAATTTTTCACAAACAAAATATCAGAGTCATCTTTTAAGCCCTTTTCTGACTCCTAAAACATGAAAAGATCGCCGAGTGTTTCTTTTTCACTCGTTAAAACGGAATTAAAAGACGGTCCCCTTTTAGCTCTTTTCTGACCGCAAAATCAGGAAAAGATTGCCGGGTTTTTGTCGTTTCGAACTCGATAAGGAAATAAAACGACGTGTCCTTGATCGCTTTTTACTTTTCAGGTTAACGACACTATTATGAAAGTACTCCTTGGTCGCAAGATCAAGCGGTTCCCCCAGGTATTATTTTATACTTTTTCGGGCTTGAGGGACACAAATATACGAAAAAGTTCAACGTGGAGTCTCCTTTAGTTTTTTCAGACTCTCTAAATTGAAAAACGCCGAGTTTCTCCTATACTGGGCTCGTTAAACTTTTACAGTAGAGGACCTGTTCAATTACAAACAGGAACGAACCACTCCTTCCTAGGGTTCGAATTTAAACTAGGTTGGACTCGTCCGAAGGATGAGCTTATAATCAAGCATATGTTATCCTCCTCAAGCTTGTTAAAAATAAAGAGGTACTTGCCAGAAATGGTGGGGGAAAAAGAGAAGAATGAACCTATTTGTCACCTTTTGTCTCAGAAGAAACTTTATTACCGCTCTTGAACACGACACTTTTCATTCACCTGGGTTGGGAAATCTTTTACCTCACAGTTGACCAAATCACTTTGAAAGTCTTTAACCGGTTCCAGGGATTAACTTTGAGTTATTCGTCACCAAGCCATCTGTTGTGTCGTTATGTGTTCAAGAGGTCTGCAAGCAAAAACTTTCATCTGCAAAATACTTGTCATCCATTTGACCATCCCTGAGTCAGTCCTTACAGCAACATTTCTTCAACTTGAACAATGATTTCGTGTTGCGGGCTTGCCTGCAACGGGTCGCTTTCTATCGACATCGACACATTATCTAGAAAGATGACTTAGGAATCGACAGTACCTTGAAGTCTGCATGCATCAATGGCAGGTTTCTCTCCTTTGACGTCAGTTTACATCATTGACTTTCGATCAGAGGATTCCGTGAAGTGTTCGACATCAAAACATCTATTCACATTTCACGGGTTGTGCTTGGTACTTTGAGAACCATTGACATTACTGGTGGTTTCTCTCACGCTTGTTAACAGTTTACATCATTGACTGGTAATCAAGTGGTTTCTACCATGTTCGACATCGAATCATTTAATCACATGGCTAGAATCGTACCAATTCGGGAAGTAGAAGTGAAGACCCTGGATCTAGTTTCTACCATCCAGGCTGCGAGGAGTTTTGTATTCATTATCTATGTAGACTAATCATAAACAGATGGCTGCGTCCATACTGTGTCTACAAAAGTCTATAAAAATGATGTACTGCAAGATCATTCCTGTATCAGAATAGTTAGTCCATTAGTTAAAGTTTTGAATCTGAGTATGGGAATGCCTACCTCAGTGATGATATAATCTTATCCATGTATTTTGTGTTGAAAATTGCAGGTTCCAACCAGGCCATCCACAAGGCAATCCTTGAAATGATAAAGCGCTTCACCCTTCCTAGAATTACAAAACCCTATTCTATTCCAGGCTTCGCACTTTAGGGGGCAATCTGTTACACTAAAAAATGTCACCTTGACTACTTACAGTTAGTATGGCTCAAATCAACAGTCATGCTACCTCTTAGGCAAGTCTCATGCCTCTGTTATCCATCTCAAACTCAAAGAAGAGAGAAAGTCTTGTAAAAACTATGTTTATCTCTGGGGTCGCAGGTTCTCTCTAGCCTTACCTGCGGGGACGCTGAACTTGTTCACAAAATATGCGTCCATGGACGCTCTGTATGTTAAGGGACAGGTGCGTCCCTCTGTAAAAGGCAAAATGCGCGAGTTTTATCTTGAAAAAGTTACTTGTGGTTACTTCTAGAACATTCTAGAGGTCGGTTTGATGAAATGGATGCGCCTCCAGTTGGTTCATGTATCTCTATTAAGGGGGAACTTATCCCATCAATAAGGGAGCTATCCCACCCATAGAGGGGGATGATCCCATTGATAGTGGACCTGAATAACCTCTTACAGCACTATAAATAAAGGCATTGAGCCAGAAGGAGAGGAGGTTGGAGCTATACATTTTCTTTGGGTAAATGCTGCAGGATTTAGGTCTTCCATTAGAGCCTTTGTGAGGAGAGATTGTCTTCACTTGATTCTACTTGGGAGAGGGTGAGCTTTGTCAAGTAGAGGAAAACCCTTGATGGACCCTGGGAGGAACTTGCACAACACCAAGGCCAGGTTGTAAGAGTTTCTTTGTTTCGTTATTAATACAAACTGGTTTATTTTTCTCAATAGCTTGTGTTAATGAGTTATTTCATGTGTTCCTTGGTCTGCATGTTGAATATATGTTTTATTATATGAAATGCAAGTGCTTGGTAATTGTTTGTGGTTGCAGGAATTGACTTGAAGGAGGAGCTCATCCGGATCGTCAAGAACGGACTTCAACAACAGCGTTTTGGAATAAGGTAAGCCTAAACACTTGTAGTTTTCATGTTGTAAAAGGTGTATTTAGAGAAAGATCACTCCATTTTGTCTTGTTTGTCATTAGAATGTCTTAGACTTCTAGGAAGGTCAGTCGTGTCCGCACCCTTGACAGATTCCGTGTGACAATTACAGATTTCCATCATTAGTTTGAGCTGTGTCGGTTGGCCAATTAGAGATTTTAA